>JAPMOR010084889.1:0-51905 GCA_026543865.1 Argiope aurantia
CCGAAACTTCGAGAATTTTCCCGATCCGTCCAGTAGGAACCGAGATACGCCTCGAACGTTCCTGATTGGTTGAGAGGCTTCTAGCCCCGCCTCCTGAGACCTATAAAAGGAGCTGCGGCTGCCAGAGAGTCAAGTCCGAGTTGAGAGACGACGGAATAGTCCAAAGACGGAGCGGAGGAGTCGTAAGCGACGGTGAGCAGCGACGGAGTCAAGCTCGTGCTGAACTGAGCTGTGCGCTACTGTCTGCAGTAGATTCTGGTTGTATGCTGCTGTGTGTGCTGTTGTATGCTACACGTCTCGGGTGAAGATAAACGTCTTCTGTGCTGTACATAGTTGTCGCTTTGTGCTGTCCTGTGTGTCTTCGTGTAAATAAACGTCGTTGTTTTTATTCTACTTCTGCCTGCTGATTGAACGTTCTACACACCATATCACTTCCACTATCCAAACGAACCCCGGTAAAAGAAATTTCGTAACATTTGGTGTCAGGAGTGGGGTAGTGGTCAACAGTGTATGGTGCTGACGAGATCTCAAGGAAAAATGGCTGATAGCGGTAATGGTGAGTTACTGGCTCTGTTGGCTGAGATGAAGAAATCTATGGATGAGATGAAGCAAGGACAAGATAGAATGGAGAAAAGACAAGAAAGAATGGAGCATATATATATATATATATATATATATATTATGTTAAAAGGAAATAAAAATCACTGTCTGATAACCGCATTATTATTTTTTTATTAGTACCATACATCTAGCACACGTTTTTCGTCTTATGTACAACCAATTGATTTTCTTCCATTGTTGCAAGAAAAGAAGAAGCATTATATTTGATAATTGTCAAATTTCCGTAACGAATAAAAAAGTGAAGTTACATAAGTACGAAAACTAAAGATAGATGAAAATTATAATTACATTTTAATAGCGCCGTTATGGAAATGGTCTCCATTAGGAGCGTTCTTGGACATAATGAATAGAATATAAGTAAGACCATGAAAATCGGAGGGCTTTAATGTCTAAGAATTTGATAAAAACTTAAGTCTAAAATTGTGTTTAACTAATCGAACTGAAACTGAATATAGCCAAGATCTCCTGCGAACCAATTGGCCAACATAAATTAACAAAGGCCATTAATTTTCAATAATAGTGAAATAGCTTTTAAAACATAATTTATATAAGCGATGCATCATGCGACACACATGATATATATTTCGCTCACACCTTTGTATAAAGCATATACAAAGTTGTTCAACGCAACCGTATTAAATTTGACGCTTAATAATATTTTGCACTTATTAATAAGGATTACTTAAAAGCTTCAGTTAAACCTTAAATTAAAAATATTCGAAATATTAAACTTTTCCTTCAGTGGCTTCGTAGTATATTATTGCACGCAAACCATTTTTACAAGGCATTACCAATAAAATAAACTAGTTTTTCAATGAATTAAATTGTTTTATAAGTATTTTTCCACTATTAATTAATTTTTCAAAATGTTTTAAATGCATTTATAGCGCTACCTTTAATTGATTTAGGACCTGGAATCTAACATTGGGTGCTCATTATTATATAATTAATGATATATAAAACAAAATAATCAATCAAGGCAAAAATTTTATAAAACTATAATGTTTTGCACTCTACAGCCAACCCCTCCTTAAATTCAATTTAATTTTATTAGAATATGTTTGGCGTATAATAATTTTATATTTCAATTTATATTAAGGACCGCATATCCTGGTCACAAAACCCGAAATATTGAATTTGGAATACTTGAGTTTATGATTGGAACAAAATAACTTCATCCGACACGCTGAAATATATCTAGAAAATATATTCTTTGAAAAAAAAGGAAGGTGTGATGAATAGGTTTTTAATATTTGAAAAAAAATGAAGATATATTTATAAAAACTCATCAATTTTTACAAAAGAAAAATGTATCAATTCCATTTTCAAATCAAACATAAAATCTAAGAATCTATCTTGGGAAATAAAAATATTCTCTTACAGCGTAATTAAATGATCGATTAATCCACAATGTCTTAAAATGCTTAAAATATTGTTCAGATGATCATTGAAGAATTTATATTAATATTCCTAAGATTGATAATTGAAATAGAAAAACAGTTTTAAAATAATCAGTGGAAACTACTCATAAGATATCAATGCTCATCTTTAGTATGCATAAAACGTGAGAACTACTGATCAATGTATAAAGAACAACAAATTAATATAAAAGAAAATGTTTAGAAATATTTTTAAAATCAGATAATATGTATTATGAAATTATAGTAAAAAATGTCATGATGTAGTAATAACCAATATAATATCATTATTTAATTAGTTAAGTATATTTAAGAAAATACAAAAATATTCTCATATTAATAGATGAAATTTATTTAACTATTGAATGAACTCAAATAAAATTGCTACTGAAATTATATGAGTTTATTATGAAACTATATGAAATTATTAATGAGTTTAAAAATTTGAAATTTTGTTTTTTTCACTCATTTCTAAGTCGGCATTCTAAAATACTTTTCAAAACTATTTCATAATTTTTCGTATATTTCTGAATTAATAGATCAGAAAAGAAAAAAACATTTATATTTATGCTTAGGAAATTGAAGGAAAGAAAAACAAATTTATATATTCTAGTCCATTTCTTTGTTAGATACTCAAATTGCATTTCTCACGGTATAATGTTTTTGTTTCTTTTTTAGTGAAAGAAATTTAATATCCTTGTGTTACTTGATATCCCTTCCAATATGGAGCTGTTGTATTCAATTTGCAATGCTCCATGGGAGCCTTTTATGGCATATTTGTTCAGTCCCAGAAGTAGAACACGTATCAACAATTCATTCAAGTAGCTGGCTGAGGATTGGGAAGTATCCTCATTTTTCGATACCCAACATTGCGAATTTCTGACGTTCTGCCGGATCCCTCGATAAAAAGAAAAATGACAATAACATACATTGAATGAAAATATTTGATCCACTAAAAATCTTATCAATATAACCTTCTAAAAATGAAAACAAATATTTTATAAATTAAACAAAATAAATATAAAAAAATTTGAGTATAGCTGGAGCAATCTTTGAGGCAACTTCATTGATTAATAGCAGAGATCGAAATCTGATGAGTTTCATAACTTTTGTGTTTGCATGTCATCCTATTACTGATACTTGAATATGATTTAAAAAACCAGACAAAAAAAGGTTCTTTAATATATATCTCCTGATATTTCGTGACATATATCTAGATTTGCATAATTATTCATTATGTTTGATATGAAGTAAAATTATTTATTCATGCTTCATGTATCGATATTTCAATTTTTTCAAAAATATATATTCTATGCTTTTAGTGAATAGCCCATATTAGCATAGGAGAATTTTTATTCGAGAAGCCCAACCCCTTCAAGAAATTTTCAAAATTCTAACCGGAAAATTATAGTCTGTTAATTAATTTAAAATCCATTTATTAATTGTCTAGTTAATTAATTACATATTTATTAATAAACCCTGCTTTTTGTTAAATATAGAAGAATTTATAGGATATTATTTTTATTTTTTCGAATGAATACTTTTTTCTGATTGCAGATTAGTAATGAAAATTAATGTAAAAATGAAAACGATCAATAATGTCTATGAATCAAAATTAAGTCTTTCCAAGTTCTCAATTTCCTAGGAAATATTTACCGTCTCTTATTTCAGAATGTAAATTAATTAATTTAATATTCATTGATTAATTGTCTAGCTAATTAATCATACATTTATTAATAAGCCCTGCTTTTTATTAAATAGAGAATAATTTTTGGGTTATTGTTTTTTATTTATTCGAATGAATACTTTTTTTCCGTTTAAAGATTAGTAATGAAAATTCATGGAAAAATGAAAATGATCAATAATGTCAATGGATCAAAATTAAGTCCTTCCGAGTTCTCAATTTCCTAGGAAATATTTACCGTCTCTTATTTCAGAATGTACCAAACAACCTGAATATTTATCTCATAAATAGGACTAACCACTCTCCTCTGTTGAATTCTGGACTGTCAAAGAGCAGAACAGAAAATATTTTATTCCTGTTGCAGACATTAAAGTTTCATGCTAATAACATGAATTAATGTTAAATAACTAGTAATTACTAAATAGCTCAAGAAAGTCAAATGCTCTTTATTAAAATTTAAAATCTAAAACTCATGTTAATGCCTTTTATTATCTGATATGAAATCAAGAATAATTCTCGAGTAATATCGCCAGATTGATTGCAATCAGCGCAGTTCATAATAATTCATAAACTTTCTCTCTACGTTGCCCAAATATACTTCTGACAGAATAGCAATTTTCCCAAGTATTATCTGCAGATTTCCAAATTTTAGTAAATATACGCTTTTCCAGATCTAATATTCATCATTTCCATTTTCCAAATTCATCATTTTTGGATTTATTTATTACTAGCTGCCTTTGGCGACCAGCCGGTTCGCGAGTATTACCGCTCGCTACAATTTTCAATTTAATATTTTAAGTAACTGGTCTCTTAATAGATTCTCAAACAAAACAATTTTAATCTTCAAATTTTGATAGTCATACCAAACATATACTGTTGTTTAGATCGTTTCGTTCAATTTACTCTATATATTTTGCTAATTTGTTGTCATTTCCGGTAAAATGTCAACTTTAATTTAAAGAGAAAATGATGAAATTGCAATTAATATAAAGATATTTTTTAATAAAACCAAGCGTTTTATTTTATTTATCATCTTTATTGCTATTTATTTATTATTATTATTATTCAATATGAATATTGCAAACAGAATATCTCGGTATTTAAGTCTTATGTGAACTACAAAATATTTTTCATAATTTATCTAATATCTCAAACAATAATTCAACAAATATTTCTCATATTCAGCATAAAATTCAGTTTTTAGTTTTGCTTTCAAAAGGATTGAAATGAAATCAATAATAATATTTTATTCCAGCCTATAAATATATTTCAAAAATTATGAAGTCTAAATTTAATGCAGTAAGATATCATATTCTGAGAATTATTCTGAACACACCAAATTTTAAATAAATGAATGAATGTTTCTTTTGTCCACAATCAACTAAGACTTATTTATGAAGTTTTAAATGTAAAACATTTAGAAAAACTCAATATTTTCATAATCTTAGGCCAATTAATCTTGAGAAACCTGCGCGCTGATTGACGTATTTTCTTTGAAACGATCGATGGAAAATCTAAAATTATCCTTTTTTTTATATTGAATAGTGATATTCAAATTTTCATAAATCAGTCAGTTTTGTGATTGATTTAGTTGATTGGAAATTAACTCTTTTTTATTTAAAATATTAGTGTTTCAAGAACATTTTGTTATTCGTGATTTCCACAACAGAAGCTTTATGTAAAATCAAAAATTCGTTATTTATTAGAGCATTTATTGAATTTAGTTACATAAAATATAATCATTTTCTATTTAAACCATTTTAGTAAATCTGTTGCGTTCGTGCGTCAACAAAAATAGAAGGCAGACAAGTTTATTATGAAACTAAATCTTATTACATTATAGATAATATTATCAAATTTACATCAACTTATTTTCATTCAAAATTCTAGCATCGTTTTTAAACAACAAATTAAAAGTTCCAAAAATATTACTTTTGCCAATCTGAATCTCACAACTATTTATAAAATAAAATTTATAATTATTAAGATAATCGTTTGCTACTTTTAAATAAAATATTTACGATTTATGTCGCAACAGATCTGTGTCTTACTAAAGGTTTACAAATTAGCTGTGTGACCCTGATTTGAATGGATATCCTGTTCATATTAAACAAAACTAGCCTTAAAATATTACTGATTTATTGGATTAATAATATAGAGAGTGTAAAAGATCATAAAATATTTTTTCTTGAATTTATTTTTTAGAAAAAAATAATATTTCATATATGTTTCCTTTCCCACAGACACGTGCCGAAAATTATATTTTTGCAGATTTTATTTCCAAAAAGATTTAATTTATTTTTAATTGGTGCTTTAATCAATGTGATGGCAACACTTTGAAAAAAGCTTTTTTTTCTCATGAATGCGAAACGTGCTTAATCCTCATTTTTATTTTTGACGAAAAAAATTATTGAAAAACATAGTTAAAATATTTATTTAAAAATTCATCAAAAATAGAAATTTAATTTTTAGATTAAAACAGTAGTATCATTTAAAAGCTAAATTTAAAAGCTGAAAAGTAAAATATCTGAGTTATTCCATCAATAAATGCCATAAATTTTTTTATATCTTCATTATTTTATGAGTCATTAAACATCAAAATGGGTCCGGGACAAAATAAACACCCTGTATAGAGAGTGTAAAAGATTTATAAAATAATTTTTCTTGAATTTATATTTTAGAAAAAATAATATTTCATATGCGTTTCCTTTCCTACAGACACGTGCCGAATATTATATTTTTGCAGATTTCATTTCCAAAAAGATTTAATTTATTTTTAATTGGAGCTTTAATCAATGTGATGGCAACACTTTGAAGAAAGCTAATTTTTTCCCATGAACGCGAAACGTGCCTAATTTTAATTTTTATTTTTTACGAAAAAAATTGTTAAAAATATAGTTAAAATATTTATTTAAAAATTCATTAAAAATAGAAATTTAATTTTAAGGTTAAAAAATTGGTATCATTTAAAATATAAATGTTTGATCTTTAACTTGATGTAAAATTCTTTTTTGTGCGGTAATATTTTCGGAAGTTATAGCAGAAACACACCAAAATTTCGCTTAATTTTTAAATAAATAAAATTCTAATTAAAAATTCGAAAAAATAACCCCCAGGTGCATATTCCCGGCCTCCAAGTTATACACGTGCCAAATTTGGTAACTGTAGGTTGAATGGTCTGGCCTGTAGAGCGCCAACACACACACACACACATTGAGCTTTACTATAAGTATAGATTATAAGATATTATAAGTGGCGTTTGATATAAGAAGTTTCGGATCATTATTCACTTTGTGAATGTTAATATTTTATTCAGAATTGGCTTGTTTCCTATACTGGTAAAATATTTTATGAATCAGTTGTAATGTTGCTGAAATATTATTTATTTTTTGGTATTTTCTATTTCAAATACGTTTCGTAACAATCTAGCTCATAAGTGACTTGAAATGGTTGAAAAGATTGAGTTGAAAGTTCTTTTCAAAATAATGAATATGGAAATACATATTCTGAGTATTTTTAACTCTATCGATAAAGGCCCTAAACGCCAATTCAACGATATTACTACAAACTGTACACATGGATATCATGGCAAAACTCCTCCCTTTTTCAATAAATGAGATTAATTGAATACCAGAAGCATGTCCTTTGTTTGCCACCATGAGACGTTCGTCCAAATGAGTTTGAAGGACAGACAGACTTTTGGAGAATATTCAAAGTATGTTCGAGCATATATTTGCTCAGTAGCCATCAGCTAAATGGGATCCTCTTTTGACTAATTTCCTAAGAACACGGATTTTTATTGCGAATTCTGAGGGATGGAGGAGAGGAAAGATTTTTTTTTTTTTTTGTCTTTGAAAGAGAAACACGGGCATTCTAGTATTCTAATGTGTCTAAACTCAAATGATCTTAGGAATTAGAGAGTTAATTGAATACATAGCTCATTTTATTTTTTTAAGATGAATTCAAGTTAGTAACATTGTATTGTTCTTTGAATCCATTATATGCAACCAAAGAACCAAACCTTCGACTTTTAAGCATTCGTCATAAACTGCTTTTAATAATATCTGCTTTTACGAAAATTATTATCTTAAATTATAAAAGTAACTCATTTTGAAAATTGAGATACTCAGAATATGCATACAGCGATCATAAGCAACTGAAAAATCATAAATTTTAATATATTCTTAAGCATACATATAGTCTTGAATTAATTTCTGGTTTCTATAAAACTTCTTACTACTGTACTACTGCAAAAAAGTCAAAGTTAAAATTTTCGATAAAAAACTATGTTGCTCAATAGCTTTTTTCTACTTATTTCTTATTGTTTTCTCTTTTTCTAAATCTATTTTTTGAATTTTATTCCATCTGATATTCAAAGGAACTAAAAAAATTATTCATAAATAATAATTCGTATATGTTTTCAATTACTATAAGTTCAGTCTTTTTATGCTATCTCATATACTCAATGAATATTTATATTGTAAATATTTGAATATAAAGTTATTAATATCGATTAAAATTTCAGTATATTTCCCATTTTTTTAAATATCACATTTAAAAAAACTAATATTATTTTCCAAGGAAAGTTGTGATTTTATAGTATCTTCAGTTACAGGTTGCCTATTTCAAAACTTTTTTTTTTATTGTCAAATTTTCTGCTGATTTCAAAATTATTATTATTTTTGATAAATTTTCAATTGATTACAAAAATGTTACTTTTGCCAAGTTTACTAATTTCAAAACTGATGTTACATTTATCTGATGTCTATTTAAATTTTTATATCTATATTTAGATATGTTTTTCATTTCATTTATAAACATGATGCTGCAACAGATAATGTTCAAATCTTTTCTTCAGGAGAGAACGGTTTGATACGAGAAATGGTCTATAAAAGAAAGATTCAGAATAATAAGCATAAAAGGGAAAACTGTGCATCAACTATCTGATTTTAAAATTATAATTTACAGTTCTAGGGAAGAGAAAAGCTTTCTATACTCTTTAAAAAGACAAAAAGCTTTAAAATTTCAATAATATTTTTAGCTGACTCTCCTCACATTCTTTGCTCATAGTCTTTCATCACAAATCGTTTTGGCCGTATGAACGGCCGCTCCATGTTGCTGAAACTACCTGTATCTCTGGCTGATTCTTCGTCTGAAATATTGAAGTTTAAACTTGTTTTCCGCTCCTTTAGATTGCTTCCATTGTTACAATTTAATTAATTTGTTAGTTAATCAAGATATTTATATATTTTAAAGGTATTCTGATATTTTTACAAAACTCTTTAACTTCTTGAAAAAGACAAGATTATAAAGGGATAAAAGTGATTCCTTTTCTTGTTACTGGTGATAAGCAAATTTGGAATGTTACGAAAATTCCGAATTAAGTTTTTGTATTCATCTCAATGACAATCCGTCATCGATATTGGTATCCTTTTCTTGGAGTAGAAACTGCATACTTCAAAATGATTAATTTAACAATACCCTAAAGGAAAATTTTAAAAAAATCTTTTCGCTTCTGTTTCCTGACAATCTTATGAAGGATCAAACATTTCTTCTTTTATTCCTTCTCCATTTTTTGGCGGGGTCAAAAAATTCAGATATTCTCCTTTCGAGGAAAAAAAAAAAAAAAAAAAAAAAAACAGAAAATATCTAACCTATCATTCTTCTTATTTCGATGAAATTATACGTGTACTTTCTTCATAAAATTCAAAGAAGAAGAAAGAACTTCTTTATTTTTTCCATGCATTTATTTTTTCTTTTGAAACCGTATTATCATTTTCCTTCTAATGATTTCCGATGATGCGGCGCACACTTCTAGTTTTTCGTGAATTCCGCTCACCTCACTTTTTTTTCGTGAATCTTTCTTTTACTTATCCGTGGTGAGCAATAAGGTGTATCGAAATGTGTTAAAAATAATTTTTTTGGTGAATTCCCTTGAAAGACAAGTGGAATCAGATGGCTCTGTTCCGTTTGGTGAAGTTTCTCAAAAATCTGTAGTTTGGACACGGTAGAAGTATTTTGGAAAGAAATTCGAGATTGATAAAATATTCTATTATGATAGATGAATATTGTTACGAATCTGTGATGCGGCTTCCCAGCGTAGTTGGTTCCATCATCAGAAAGATTGTTTTACAGGCATCTGTATTGGACGGATTCCGGGTGTCGCGTCGGAGATCCCAGAGCTTGGCGACAAACTTGGCGACCATTTGGTGACTTGGCAACACATTTGGCGACTTTGGCCCCAAAATAGATTATACCCTAAACATCGAGAATTTTTCCGATCCGTCCATTAGGAACCGAGATGCGCCTCGAAAGTTCTTGATTGGTTGAGAGGCTTCTAGCCCCACCTCCTGAGACCTATAAAAGGAGGCAGTCTGCAGCTGCCGAGAGTAGTCGGAATCGACGGTAAAGACCGAGTCTTCCAGAGATTAGCAGAGCAGCGACGGAGTCCAGCGAGTGTTAAACTAAGCTGTGTGCTACTGTCTGCAGTAGATTCTTGTGTGCTGCTGTTTGCACGTCTCGCAGCTGAAGATAATTGTCTTCTCTGTGCTGTGTAAAGTTGTCGTCTTTGTGCTGTTATGTGTGTCTTCGTGTAAATAAACGTCGTTGTTTCTTTTTCTACTGCCGCCTGCTGATTGAGCGTTCTCCACACCATATAACTTCCACTATCCAAACGAACTCGAAAATTTCGTAACAATATTTTACAGCCATGAACGAAAAACTTTAAAACACATTAGTATAGATTACTTCTTCATAGAAATGGGGGGAGTTAATAATGTTAAGATTGGAATAATTATATTAGAACTGTATTGCTCCGAAATGTCTAGATATGCTTTTCAATGTTACTATTCGTGCTATGTTACGTCATGATTGTTTCGCGCCTAAATTGGCAAACGAAAGTGTGCCGCTCACATTCATTTACCTTTTTACGTGTTTTTATGTTATTCCAGTAATTTTTTGTCCCTGTATGTTTAATAGATATACAGTTCACACCCGAGTATTTGGTTTGCGACTGTCCGGCTTCCGTATTATCCGACCTAGTATTTTTTTTATTGTAATTAAATGAGGAAGGCAAGGGGTTGCATTGGCAACATAGCAAGGTACGCGGGTACTCTTTCCTGCATTTAAGTTAGCCATTGCAGAATTTATATTAAAACTGAACGGTTTATATTCTTTAATTTACTTATATAAATTCTTGAAACGTGCAGTGCAGTAACTACCAGTACAGATCCTTCTATTTTAACTCAATTCCTTACCGACAACTGCTTATATGATTCATCGGGCCACGGCCGCGTCCACATTCTACGTAGCTTGAGATTAATGCTTTATAAGGAGTGAAAAATACACATTATTACAGTGATATTTTGGTATAAGAACTTTATCTTCTGGTATTGGTGGTCAAAGAAATGAGTTCATATTAGTCCGGCCTATCCGACTTTTTTTTTAATCCGGCCTGCCCTTCCATAACATTAAACCGGATACTCGGAAGTATACAGTATTTCAAATATTAATGCTGGTCGTTGTCTTCCCCCACATTGTTTTTTATATTTGAACAAATTTAATATTACCATGGGCCCTGCTCTTTTAAGCTATTTATATTGAGGCGCGCTATGAATGCCCAGTAAAGATATATATTCATTTGGAATATTCATGAATCAATTGGAATACTTTAGAATATTCATAAACACTTTAAAATAACTGAAACTGATTACTTATATTTATTTTATTTCAATTTTTTTTTATTACTCGTTTCTTTTATTCAAAGATTTTTCTTTCGAGTTTCAGTAAAGTAGAAATCCTTTTGGTAAGGTGTGAAAGCTTCTTGATTATTTCGCAAAATTGACTCCAAATTTATATAAATAAAGATCGAAATAATGCTTACTGTAATCAATAATGCTTACTTCAATAATGCTTACTGATTGATTAGAGAAGCAAATACCTAATCTAAAGTATCTGAATCTTTATACAGCAAACTTAGTTCGCAAATAATTCCTCCCGAGAATTCTATCTGGATATAACCATCTGTGTCCAGACAGAAGTACTCGATGAAAATTTTCCGTGTTATGGCTTCCTGATGTCTAGCCTTTTCCAGCAATGATATATTCTGTTCCACATCTAAGAGGCCAGATATATGTGAACGCTTTTTATTTATTGATAAATGTTGCTTTTCAGATGAATGTTGTTTCTCCTGCATTGCGAAACGTATGATAACATTTTTACGACATCTTTGCCAAAATGTTTTAGCCTCTATAAAAGTTGGTTGGAAAGTTTTGTTTTTGGAATAGACGAAAGAGTTATCTGAAACTTCAGTTCCTCAAAATGCTATGAGATAAAGTTCTACCATTAAATATGTGAGATCGAGTCTAAAACCTTTTATTTATTTACTTTGAATTTAATTTTCTTGTATTTAAAAACTTGACTTACGTAATACTTATGGAAATCAAAACACGATAAATAACATTTTACTCTGATATACCTATCTGTTACGCAGTTTTTTTATTTAAATATCTATCTAGAATAAAGAATTATGCAATTTTTTGTTAAAAAAATAAAACATGATTATTAAAATGATATAAATGAAAACACAATCTCATAAAGTGTGAAACGATATAAAAATTTTTAATAATATTTTTGTGGAAATTTTCAATAAAAAGCACCAAATTTTCACCTATTTTTAGATAATTGAAATTATATTTAAAATTCTTAGTATACTTCTGGTTTTGGAGTGCACATATATACTTCTAGCACATCTAATTCTAATTCTGGCGTGCACATTCCCAATTTAACAAGTATATTTGTGCCTAATTTGGTAATTATAATTTAAACTATCTTTCCAGAAGAGTTTAAACACAAACACACACCATCATATTCATCATATCATATCATTAGATACTGAAGATTTTAAAGCGAAATTAATTCGTTGGCATTGTGTTATTTTAAATTCAACATTAATTTTCATCAATAAATCAATAAATTATCATCAATAAATTAAATTATTTAATCAATAAATTAAAGTATTCCTGATTCAAAAATTCCAGTATGAACAATAATATTCGTTAAAAATTAATCGAACACTAAGCGTGTAGTTCTAGTTTTTTACCGATTTCAAACTCATTGATTTCTTGTTTCAAAATCTGGAACATTGAACATAGCTATTTCTTGTTTGTATGCATTGGCTTTCTGGAAATGGTTCTATTATAATTCACGGTCGTTTTTATTCGATTCTTCCTGATTCCAAACTCAAAATATCTTATAATCACAAACAATATCGTGAACCCATGCATGGAAATAAACGTTTAAAATATATGTAGAACTCGAGTTTAGGGGATTTGATCACATCAACAAAATTAAAACCGCATGATTGCAAAACAGTCTCAATAATAATGGAGTATCTTATCTATGTATTTCATTGTCAAACCTCTACTTCGTGTTTCTTGTTAAATATAACTCCTTGAAGAAATATATTGTTATAAATTTATTTCATTATAGATTTAAATAATATTAATGATATAATTTTAACTGAAAAAATAATTATGCGTATTTATCAGTTATAATGTGAAATATTTTTACTAATAATTCATATTGCTTTAAATTTTTATCTGATAAATTGCTACCAGTTTTTAACGCAGAACATTAAGAAATCTAATTTGTGATAATTTATTTTAGTGAGTGTTGATTTCATTTTCATTCAAGGAAAATAAGCATGCAGGTAAAATATTGGAGACAGGAGTCTAAATGACTCTTCTTGGTTCATTAGCTCTTATTATCACGTGATATTTTGTCCCTGAATACAATGATCTCCTCAGTACTTGCAAGTTGCTCTTTCAGCAATATTTTGGCTAAAGTCCAAATATGAACACGTGCGTATAATCAAGTTATTCTTTTTCAAAGTTTTTGTTGTTATTTATGGAGTCGTTGACTCCACGTCTCTGAAACTGCTTTTATTTTGAATAACGCAAAAGGAATAAAGAAATATTATTAAAACATTATTTTAAAATATTGTATTCCGATTTTTGTTTGTTAAATTCTAACCTTTACAAACAGTAATGGAATTCCGTAATATTTGAACGAAGTAAATGTTCATCAAATGATTGTTTAGGTTTTTCTTATAAACATATTTCCAACATTTAATATTACAGCATTTAAAATTTTTAATATTAATATTTTTTCATATTTTTGGTAACTGCATTATTTCCAGAATGTATTGTTTACCCAAAACAAATTCCAATGCTGTTTACAAAAGATAAAAATGAAAAATAACAATGGTGTCATTTTGACTGCATGTCTCTGGCCGCGTGAGGAAATTCGTGTCTCCAGTTACGGGTTAATTGATTTGATCTAAAGAAAACTGAATTTAAAACTCTAAAGTAAATTTCAAATTATTATAAATTTCGGTAGTTATTTTCATTTAATAATTCTGTTACTGTACAAAAAAGAGATTATTAGATATTATAAAATTATTCACGAGATGCATATTAAAAATCTAAGGAATTTTATTAAACTCATAAATACAAAAATTACCTAATGTTTCGCGTAGTTTGTTGTAGTCTCAATGTTTCTACATAACATTTTCTGCTGAAGAAAGGTTAATCAACTGAATTCTACCTTTATTTAAATAAATTCTTTAACTGATTAGATTAAGCTTAATGAATATAAAAGACTTACTTAAATACTCAAACTAAGTAGAAAAAAAAACTTTTTCTAAAGCGTAAGTTGCCAATCAAATGCTTGTTTATCACTGAATTCAAGCGTAAAACAGAAAATCTTCTTCTTTTGTGTATTTTCTTTTTGCATTCTTTTTTTTTATCCAGTGAGCTGTTAATTACCGATCAGTACGGAAGAAATTGATGATTGCATGAAATCATTTCAGAACGGCGTGAAGAAAAAGTTCAATCAAGAATAATGGCAACAAGCTGCAGTGTTTAAACCATTCTTACTCTCCGAAAGTGTCGTTGCATTAACCATTATTTGAAGAAAAATGAGACGCATACGATAAAAAGATGAAACAAAGAAAAAGGGGTAAAAAAAAACCCTAAAACGAAATGAACAGCTAATGTTCTATCTTCTTTTAATGGAATTTTTGGGTGGAAATCAATATTTTTTTTCCTGACGAACCAATGCGAAAACTGATGAACAACAAAGTCTCCGGTTTGGGCGCGAAAATAGGAAATCAATCATTGGCCTCTCGGTGCCTTCTCTGAAAGCTTACTCTATATTTGGATGTTCTCTTTTTCATTCATTCTTTTATTTTTTATTCTATTTTTTTTTCTACTTCGCTTTTATTTTCCTTCGTTTTCATTTTCATTCTACTTTTTTTTACTACTAACTTCTACTGAGCTTAGTTGTGAATTATTAATGGTTTGGGAAATATATTCATGAAGATTTCATTTTCTCACGATGTTGTTCTTTTGCTTCTTTTATTTCTTTTAATTTTTTATTTGATGTTAAATATGTAAGGTCGCTCTTTTTATCTGACGATTGCAAGGGGAAATAATATAAAAAGAAGGTTGAATTAACATTGTACAAGGGAAAACACCTGCTAAAATAATAGCTCATAGATCTTACACTTTAATGTTTTAATAAAACGAAAGACGCTTAAAATCATTACCTCAATATTAAGGTTTATTTTATTAATCTCAATATATGTTTAATTAAATTTGAAAACAAAATATATTTAGATAACAGTTTGTATTTGGATTATTGCTGCCTTTTATAATGCATCATGATTAAAGAAAACACTAATTTTGTTTTAAAATTAATATACCTGATCTTAATCAGATTAATTCGTGCCAGAGATAAATGTCGCAATATTAATGCTAAATTCAGTTATGGAACAACCGTTACAATTATTTCACTATTTATATTGTTTCTTATTCTAGTCGATAATTCATATTAAAATATTTCCTAATCTCATCTTGAAAATGAATTTTAGAATTACAAAACAAAATCGTAAAATTAAAACAAAATAATCTGAAGGAAATATAGATTGGAATAAAATTATATTGATCCTAGTCATAAAGAAAAAATGGGCGTAGAAAAAATAAGAACACTTGGGTTCCAAAATATATAATGCTGCATGTTTCTTGGTTTTTGCATGTGAAAATGGTATATATAAGAGAAGCTGAAATTTTCTTAATTGTATATAATGATTTAAGTATGTTTTTATTTGTTTAATTGTGAATGAATCACTCAAATAAAAATTATTTTTCCATGAGAATTTAAAAGTTGTTTAATTTATTATCATATATAGTCCCGTATACTTTAATATTAGAATATATATATATATATATATATATATATATATTAAAGTATATATTTACTTTTAATATTAGGAGGGGAAATGTAATGATAATTTTCAGTATGACATGGATTAAAATATGTTTTATGATTTATTGAAGAAAAATATATAATTATGATAAAAATAAGTTAAATTCTGAAATATTTTTAAATAATCCCTATTAATTATTTCAGTGATTAAGAATACATATTCCAACTTCTTCAAAATAAAAAAAATGTTATTGTGACAGCAGTTTAATAAACAATATAAACGTATCTTTGCTGAAAGAGTAAATGCAGACGATACTGGAAATTTAGAATTGTAAATGGAGTGAATGAATAGACAGTTTAGAATTTACAAAACTGGGTTTGCACATTTTTTTATTATAATGCAAACGCCCTTACTGAATAATTTCTAAGAATTCTGAATTAATTATTTAATGCATCTATACTTACTAAAATTCGAAATGAAATGTGAAACTATAGACTTCAAACATATTCAGAATAAATAATTTGGCTTGGCAAAAATCTCCATTTCAAAACTCGTAAATGAACGAATTCAAAAACGGATACTAGGAATTCCTATTTAAACTTGCAATTCAAAATTCCAAACGGTAAACGATATTTGCAAGAATAGATAGATTCTCAGATGACGTTTATAGAAGCAAACCTTATTCCGAGAACATCCACTTTAATTCGAAAACCTACAGATGATTCTGCCGTAAATGCTATTCGTTCGAAATGCCCCTTCACTTGTGATGCAGAAACTTTTGCGAATAACAATGATCTGCCCTGATTACATCCTGTCTCGCGGGATCGCTCTGCAATAATTTCTCTCGTGTTTCTCCGCTCTTTGGTCGAAGAGATCAAAACGCTTAAACTCTAGTTTTAGAGTTTCGCATTTCGGTAAAGATTGCTCTCTACGCATATCTCAACGATTCACGGAATTGTTTGATAATTACAGGATATTTAATGCCTGGAATGTAGGAGGATCGTTTCCAGATGGCCATGAAATCCAACGTATTCAGCGAAATTGGAACTTTTCCGGAACTCTTATTCATGTTCTCTTGAAAGCTGCGATATTAAACGATTCGGAATTTGAGAGAAGAAATCGATGAATCTGATTTTGAGATAAATTATGGTTGTTGGTTTAACACTGAGTTAATTGTAAATCGAAATTATTGCAATGATGGAAATTGAAATCCCAAAATTCGAAGTATTTTAATGTAATGGTGAATATAAATGCACCCCCTGTTTATCTATAAAACTATAATATAGATTTAATATAATTAGATTATTTATTAGTTAAAAATATCTCTTTTTTTTAAATCTCTTTGAGTTTCTATAATATTATTCTGAAAAAGTTTAATTTTTATTTAATATAATTATTAGGTCACACATTTACGTCAAAGATTTTAAATTTAATTAATTCATCATTTTGTAGACTTTATTGGACTGTAAATTGAATGTCAAGATGTAGATTTGACTTGGAGTATTAGCATTTGAGATATTGGAGTTTTTCCAAAGAAAATTATTCTTTAATCACAATATTTTTTTGTTGAAGTAAAATGTCTTGAAGAAATTTATTAAATGGATAATTTTTTTAATGTTAAGTAGATACAACCGCATGTTGTGTTTAAAAATCTATATTCTGAGGAAGAAGAGTGATGTGATAAATTAAAAATCAAACGTGGTTATATATAAGTTGTTTTAAAATTTTAGTAATAAAATTCTTAATTATTAATTTTTTTAGTTTTAAAATTTTTTCTACTTTAGTTTAATTTGGTATTATTATTTGAAAAAATGGGAGATAAAATGTGATTATCCAAACCTAAAATCAGTTCAATTTCAAACTTATTTTTATGACGATTCAAGGAATGCCATTTTTATTCTTTAAGAGATTTTGAAGGGAAGCTGTTATCGGAAACAATGTAAATTGTGCCAAAAAGTTTAAAATACAAAGATTAACGAACTGGGACAGAATTTTTAATAATTCCATTCGTTGCCATCATTTGCCACTGGAATTATAATTATAATATGAGCTTCATATAAAATAAAACAATAATAAATCTTACTTTCTATTTATTAAAATATTTTATTCTAGAAATCTTATAAGAAGCGAAATTTCAAAATGAAATTAAAATGAATTCTTATAAGATAATTTTTTTAAAGACTTTGTTACATTTATTTCAAATTTTATAGAAAACGTCAATTTGAAGGCTCTTTATTATATAAGATTAATATGTTTACAATATAGTTAAAAGAGCAAAAAAGGTTAAAGCCAATTTGCAAATAAAGTTTGAGTACAAAACTATCCTCTGTAAGAAGCTAAACCAAAATCAAAATGCGCAACATTTCAATCACCAAAACACTGCAAACGAAATTATTAATTATATCGCTGTTAAGCTTAGCTTTATATATATAGATTGAAACTATATTCCCAACACCAAGGAATTATACAAGATAAGCAATATTTGGAAACGTGCTTGCATGCTGAAAGGCGTCTTTTGTTAAAAACTTCGCAATAGACGAAAAACACTGACGCTGATATTACCTCTATCAGTGTGAACATCCTGTTGCTTTAAATATGCTTTGAATTCTTCAGTTCTAATTATTTCTGGGCAATATTATAATGAGAACCAATTAGACCGTGTAACTAATTTTTACTAGCAAATGAAAAGGCTGTTTTGCATTAGTAATTACTTAAATATTATTCCAAATATAATAAATAACTTTAATTCAGTACAAGTGAATCAAAATATAGGTCTACTATAAAAGTTTCACTTATTTTAAAAACGCAGTACATTCAAAATTGTAAAGGAAGAATAAACTTTTTTACTTGTGTCGATAAGCAATGATTTATATAATACTATATTCTAAAGTAATACATTATTTTAATAAAAATGATAAATAATTCAAAGATTTCAATTATATGCACAAAATTTTAATCAAATATTTTATACAATTCTCAATTCCTTAGAGATTTCTTTTCATGAATATTTCTTAAGTGATCATTTTGTTACTTCGTAATTTTCTGATAACACTAATAATGCAGGAAAGTCAAATAATTCAATTACCGATCTACAAATTTTGCTAGCCAATGTTTCAAATTCTCGATTATCTTCATAAAAAATAGAACCAAAGATTAAAGTGTTTCGATAATTTAATATCACAATAAGTTACAAATGAAAATAGAGGAGTTAAAGCAGACAGCTATTTAAATACCCCCTTGTTCATTTCAGTAACGCAAATTAAACTCCATCATTCTGATGGATTGAATCTTTACGTAACCGTTTTGTGTGTGTTCCGAAAACAAAACACTGCATCATCAGCATTGAGAGTAACTAGAATTATTTGGCAGAATTGTCTCGAACTTATTCCTTTTACAGGAAGCGAGAAAAAGGAAAAAGTCGTCGACAGTTATCTGGTATCTTGGATGCAGAATGGAAGTCCTCACGGCTGCAAATAGCGCAGATACCAGAAAGCAATATCGGGAATTACCTTCCTCGATTACTGCTTTCGTGCGGCAGATGTTTATGGCTCGATATATGGCTTAAGAGGGAATTCTTGAGACCAAAGCTCCCATACGAAGATTCTTTTGATGTAGGGTTTCGACATCCATGATTCATTGATGTTTACTATTTCTAAAATTTAAATACTAGTATGCTTTAAGTTTTTAAAAATATTTGTTATGATTTCATTTAATAAATGCTTTTAAAGAGTATTTTTGAACCTTCTATTTGACACCTCTATCTGTATATATAGAAAATACTTTCAGGATATAATCTTCACTTATAAAATTCATAAGTACAAAAATTGAGATTTGATTAAAGTTACAAGATGCGGATCTTTAATTTTTTTTAATAAAGTTGGGAGAAGTTACAAAATTTGTACAATTTTTTGGACTACAGTTTATATATTAATGCTGTATTCATTTTTTGATTAGGAGGAAGTAATTTTTTTTTTATTTTAAGGATTAATGCTTTGTTATGTCCATTTACAAATGAATAAAATCCACCTGCTTATAAATTATACATAGATATATTTGATACTTCTAACTTCATCATCTTGCAGTCTGAAATGCATTAGATATTATTCATTCTCATCAGATTTTCATGCTAATAATGGGTAATATTTATTTCATTAAGATTTTATCTTATCTTAAGTCCAATTATTTTATTTAATTCACTGTCAATTATTTAATTTAACCCTTAATTAGGGAGGTGAGGTCTACGAGACCGCATTTCATTTACACTGAAATTAAATTTTTTAATAAATGTATTAGTATAAAAAACTGCCAATATATTTTGCAGATATTTTTCTTGATATATAGATATGTTTTAGAAATTTTTAAAAATATATTATCATTGAAAAAAGTAAACGCATTGGAAAACATACATTTTCTTCTAAAATTACATGTTACAATAAATAATATTCTTTAAAAATCATTTTACTTTTTATTTTTTAAATCATATTTATTTTTACTGTATATGAAGGTATATAGAAGACAATATAATATAAAATTCAACAGTTATGTAAAAAAATAATTGACAATGGGTAAAATGGGCTCTTTTTCTTTTATCGGCTTGTGTGACTTTCATACCACGGTTTTAATTAGATCAGTTAATTAGATTTGAATCAGGTCTGTATCTAATTAGGACCGCATCAAACTTGAGTCTGATTAGAACTGTATGAAAATAGATCAAATTAGTTCTGCAACTAATTAGGCTCGCATCATATCTGCATCAAATTAGATCCGATTCTAAATAGAACTGCATCTAATTAGGCCTGCATCAAGTATGCATCTAATTAGATCTGAATCAGCTCTGGGTCTAATTAGGCCCTCATCAGGCATGCATATAATTAGAACTGCATATAACTGCACCTAATTAGTTCTGCATCTAATTAGACCTCTATCAGATCTGCATCTAATTACATCCATATCTAAATCTGCATCAGGTTTGCATCTAATTTGATCGGAATCAGTTTTGCATCTAATTAGGCCAGCATCAGTGCTGCATCTAATAAAGCGTACATGAGATCCGCATCTAAATAGAACTGCATCTTATTAGGCCTGCATTCAAATATACCTGCATCTAATTATATCCAAATCAGGTTTGCATCTTATTTGGCCGGCATCAGAACTGCATCTAATTTGGCCTGCATCAAGTCTGCATCTAATTAGGCCCCCATCAGATCTACATCTAATTAGCCTTATCAACTTGCATCGGGTTTGCATCTAATTAGATCGGAATCAGGTCTGCATCTAATTAGGCCAGCATCAGTCCTGCATCTAATTAAGCGCGCATGTGATCCGCATCTAAATAGAACTACATCTTATTAGGCCCGCATCTACAGAGATCTGCATCTAATTATATCTGATTCATGCCTGCATCTTATTAGGCCCGCATCAGAACTGCATCTAATTACATCTGCATCTATTTGGAGCTGTAAATAACTAGATATATTCAAATCTGCATTTAATAAGGCCCACATCAGATCTGCATCTAATTGGATCCGCATCTAAATAGAACTGCATCTAATTAGGCCTGCATCATGTGGGCATCTTATTAGGCCCCATTAGAACTACATCTGATTAGATACATATCTAAATCTGCATCAGGTTTGCTTCTAATTAAGTCAGCATCAAATGCTGCATCTAATTATGCGCGCATGAGATCCGCATCTCATTATATCTGAATCAGGTCTGCATCTTATTAGGCCCGCATCAGAACTGCATCTAATTACATCTGCATCTATTTAGAGCTGTAAATAACTAGATATATTCAAATCTGCCTCTAAAAAGGCCCACATCAGATAAGCATCAAATTAGATGCGAATCTAAATAGAACTGCAGCTAATTAGGCATGCATCTGATCTACATCTAATTAGATCCACAAGAGCCCTTTATTTAGAAAGTTCATTTTTGAAGAAAACAAATTTAGATAATGGTAGTTATTGATAAAACTTGTTATGAACTTTTTATGCGTAAGCAATTTAAAGTAAAAAATAAATCAGATTCTAGTATTTTGGCGATGGCAGTTTTAGCTCTTGACAGTATTCAAACTTTGTTGTATTTGAAAGTGTTGCAAGTCCCTCTTAGATTGTAATTATTTTTATTGCGGCAAAATTTAGCTCCAGTTGCTGTGTGGTGAAACAAATGTGGCCGTTTGATATTATGTCTGTAATCTAGGGTGTTTCTGTCAAATCTTTGATAATGGAAATCGATGGTTGTACAATGTTTCATAAATAATAAAAAGTGTATCTTAATTTTATGTTTCGATAATAATACAGCATCATGTGAGCATCTCTGATCAGATCTGCACCTAATTAGGCCCGCATCAGATATGCATCAAAATAGAACTGCATCCAGTTAGTCCGGCATCTAATTACATCTGCATCTATTCATATCTGCAAGTAACTAGATATATTTAAATCTGCATCTAATAAGGCCCACATCAGATCTGCATCAAATTAGATCCGCTTTTAAATAGAACTGCATCTAGTTAGGCCTGCTTCAGATCTGCATTTGATTAGTTCCATATCTAAATAGATCTGCATCAGGTGTGCATCTAATTAGATCTGAATCAGGCCTGTATCTAATTAGGGCTGCATCAAACCTGCATCTCATTAAAACTGCATGTAAATATATCAAATTAGATCTGCAGCTAATTAGGCTCGCAAAATATCTGCATTAAATTAGATCCACTTCTAAATAAAGCCGCATCTAATTAGGGCTGCATGAAGTCTGCATCAAATTAGACCTGAATTTAGTCTGCATCTAATTAGGTCTAAATCAACTCTGCGTTTAATTAGGCCTGCATCAGACATGCATCCAATTAAAACTACACATAAATGCACCTAATTAGTTCTGCATCTTATTAGCTCTGCATCAGATCAGCATCTAATTAGATCCGCATCTAAACAGAACTGCATCCAATTTGGCCTTCTGCAAGTCTGTATCTTATTAGGCCTGTATGAGTTCTGCATCTAATATGATCCGCATCTAAACAGAACTGCATTCAATTAGGCTTGCAGCAAGTCTGCATCTTATTAGGCCTATATGAGTTCTGTATCTAATATGATCCATATCTAAATAGATCTGCATCTAATTAGATCTGAACCAGGTCTGCATCTAATGAGACCTGCATCAAACCTGCATCTAATGAGGCCCGAATCTAATCGATCTGAATCAGATCTGCATATAGTTAGGCGCAAATCAGACCTGCATCTTATTAGATGTGCTTCTATTTAGAACTGCATGTAACTAGATCTATTTAGATCTGCATCTAATGAGGCCTGCATCAGATCTATCATTTAATTTGATCCGCATCTAAATAGAACTGAATCTAATTAGACCAGCATCTAGTCTGCATCTAATTAAGACCCCATCAGATCTACATCTGATTAGATCCATGTTTAAATCTGCATCTGGTTTGCATCTAATTAGATCGGAATCAGGTGTGTATCAAATTAAGCAAGCATCAGTCCTGTATCTAATTAAGCGCGCATGAGATCCGCATCTAAATAGTACTGCATCTTATTAGGCCCGCATCTAAGTAGATGATCATCTAATTATATCTGAATCAGGTCTACATTTTATTACGCCCGCATCAGAACTGCATCTAATTACATCTGCATCTATTTAGAGCTGTAATACTTGATATATTTAAATCTGCCTTTAATAAGGCCCACACCAGATCTGCAACTAATTAGATCCGTATCTAAATAAAACTGCATCTAATTAGGCCTTTATTAGCATTGAAAATCCGTTGATTTTGAAAGTGGTGTAAGTACATCTTAGACAGAAATTATTTTTATTACGGCACAATTTAGCTCCGGTTGCTGTATGGTGAAGCAAATGTGGCCGTTTGATATCGTGTACATTCACCGATTTTCAATATCAAACATAGATAGATAGATAGAAACACCCTAGATTTCAGAAATGATATCAAACGGCTACTTTTGCTTCACCATATTGCAACCGGAGCTAAATTTTGCCGTAATATATTCGGTCAAAAATAATTTCAATTTAAGATGGAATTCCGCCACTTTCAAAATAAACAGATTTTCAATACTGTTAAGAGCTAAAACTGCCATCTCCAGAATACTAGAATCTGATTTTTAAAATTTTTTTTTTACTTTAATTTGTTTACGCATAAAAAGATCATAAGTTTTATCTGTATTTCCATTATCTCCATTTTTTTTTCAAAAATGGACTTCCCCCACTCTCAAAATAAACGGCTCATATATTTGATGATAAAATTAAAATTTCATATCTGTGCCTGTTTCTGCCTATTTCAAAGTCCACTGACCCCTTAAACCTTTCTTCAAACATTTACAAATAGTCTACATTATAAAGAAAACTCTGTAATTCCATAAATCTAATAAAAATGCATTCATTTTTTTAATGATGTTGATATTCTTCACTCAAAATCGGCTAACTGGAACCGAGCCATTTTTCTTCACTCTGAGTACGACGACGTGTCATAGATCTCAATGGGAGGGTTCAGGAAAACAGATACTCTCCCAAGTCTCAGTCGGGCACTTCAATGAATGGCTGATACGTGTCCTGTGAGTGGAAATGAGCAAATTCGCCTTAAAAGGTTTCCGGGGAGCATAGCAAATTGAATAGAAGAGCCCGGGAGTCTAGGGCAAGACAAATAACACGAAATGTTTCTTCTTCCCAGATGGCAACCATATATTCCTGGAAACTCTTAAATAGGTATCTGATTAAGAAGTTGGGTGAAATGTTTAACGCTCGACCCCTGCTTTCTTATCGCCACGGTTATGTATTTTCTCTAAACTGAATATGATGTTAGATATTTTGTATTATTGTTTATGAATCAGCAATAAAAATACGGGTATACTTTAATGGAATATTTACTAATTTGCAGGTTTAATATCCATCTATTAATATATAATTTATAATAATTAATAGATGGATATAAATATATAATTTCCCTAATACTGAAACACTTGACAGGTACACATAAGATTTCAAAAACTGTTAAGTTATGAAATATTCCATCAATATCTCGCTCATATTGCGCTCTAAGAAAATGTTTTACGCGTTAAGAATTAAATTTTTTTTCTACAGATTATTTGTGGAATTCTTTATTTCAAACCTAAAATAATATTTAAAAAATATTTTTATTGATTTAAATTTAATTCTTTCTGAATTCGAAAATTAATATTGGAATTTTTTTGTGTATGGTAGAGAAAATAGTAATGATTGCTCTCAAAGAATAAAAGCTAGTTTTAATATATTATTTAATTTTAATACTTTAAAATGTCTTAAGGTTTTAATTAAAAAATTTTAAAAATCCTCTTTTTAAGGTCCCATTTCTTTAATAAATGTTGTTTTCTGTAAATGCACATTTAAGTAAGCAGTAAGAATTATCAGTCAAAAGTAAGCTTAGACATTAGTTTTAAAAGTCTTCATAATTTCTGGCGATGTAGAGCTTGGAAAATAAAGCTTTTTAAAATGTCATTAAGCACAAACTATATTTCCATGAATATTGCAATCAAAATAAAAAGCATTTTATTCATTAAGAATGCTATTATATTTTGAGTGATTTCAAATATATTTTATATATATTGTTATAATATATATTATATATAATAATGTTCAAATTTATATGGTTGCAAATACATTTCACTTGATTGATATTTAACAGAAATAGAATTGAACGTTATAATTAAACCCCTTAAAAACATTTGAATTCCCTTAACTGCTGTCAATTCTCTTAAAGAGTCCGACTTTCTTGATTAAAAGGACCAGTGTTTACAGAGATTCCAAAATGTGGTACTATTGTTAATACCCCTAATTGTAGGCCAATTTTAAAACCCTGTTTAATTATAAACGATCACGATAATTCAAATTCTGTGTATGGAGAAAGTCTATTTAATCATAACTTATCACTTAAATATCAACGTTTGCAATCGTGATTGTATCTCGAAAGTTGAATTTGCCCAGATTTGAGCTCTTGGTCTCTTGAGATATGTGGATAGTTCGTCTTCCCTGTAAAGGATGTAGATGAACACGCATTATATAATCACTCTATAGCGAATCGGGAGACAACATCGCTTGCTTTGCACCTGAGGGGTTCCATAACTGCCTAATTGGAATAACGTCCTCTCTAATGGATGAGTTATTATCCTACATGGAATTGATGGATTTAAGATTGTGTTATAAAGTCATAAACATTATTGATAAATTTACGAAATTGATAATAATTTTACCTAAACTATCGGTACTTTTCAATGTTAGTCAGATACGGTGAAATCCGAATTGAAGCAAATACATCAGAAATTAGTAATCTTAAAGAACTTAAGACAAATATTACCACTGAGAATCGAATTAATTTTAATACTTAAGATTACTGTAAGTCTAAATAAATTTCATGCAATTATAATATGTTCACCCGAGTAGTTATAATAATGCAATATTAAGCCTAATTATAATAATATTAGTTATTATATAACTGAGTCTGCTAAACATTTAAGTAAATGAATCAAACATACAATTAATAACATTAATTCTATTTTAAATTTAAATTAGAATTACTTTAATAACAAATGATTTCAACATTAATAAGTAACAAATTAAAGAATTCGAAAACGAATTAATGTTCACAAAAATTGAATTAAACTTCTTATATGCAAACTAAAATAAATATCTAAGGAGAAAATGAATATAATAAATTCAATAACCGAAAATTTTCCAAACTATTTACTTGAGAAAAAGTTTTCAGGATGTAAAGTAGATTAGAAATTCAAATCGTCATTGTTCATTTGAAGCTTCTCACGGGGACGTAATTTGTCTTCTTTGCATTTCAAATAACCAGCGGGAGTTGTTATCCACCTCCGTCACATAAAGCTGGGAAACTTGAGCAAGGTCACAAATTTTACAGGTGTACAGATTTTTATTTTCACACGATATTTATGTGCTTCGTAAAGGGGTAAAGATGACTGGTATTTCTGTATTAACTACATGCCAAATTAGATAGTCCAAAAATGGATGTTTAGCGTGAATCTAGAGTGCGATCTGTGGTAATACTTTTTTAGTGATTAATCTTTGACATATATTACACAAATACATGAAAATCGGATATGTGTTTCTGGTGCCTTTTCTTTTTCAGAACGATTAAAATCGCTAAGATTACATATCAAATTTCACTTACTTAAGTTGCATGAACTACTACTGAGTAAAGTACAATTACTGAGTAAAAGTGCAGATCAATAGATGTTAAAACCCTGGACGGATTTGGTTCTAAATTTGATATGGATTTGCATTATGGATGATAAACCTGTATACCAATATTTATATCTATTTTTTACGTTTCGCATTTATCGTGTTCAGTTTTACTTGAACAGTCAGATAGACAGAATTCCTCTGAATAAATTTCGTTCAAAATTTGTACAATTCCACAAATTCGATGGAAAGTTCATGCATCAAATCTCCTCTGTGTAACTCCAAACATTTTTTTTTTAAGTATCGGGCTCACAAATCGATAGAGATCGCTCCAAATATAAGTTTTTTTCTTATATTCAGGGCAGTCTAAAATGTAAATATGAAAATATCTGATTCGAACTTTTTTTACTATTACAGCACCTTCTTTTGTATACTCCGTCTACGAGAAAGTAAAAAAAATAATAGTGTATGAATCAATTGTGTAATAGTGTATGAATCAAAAAATAATAGTGTATGAATCAAATTGAGAAAGTAGGTTATCATTTTTAGCTCAAATGCAAGCACGAATTTAAAAAAAAATATGTGTCATACCTCAGTAAAAATACAAAAGAAAAAAAATTAGATATCGGTGAGTCTTGGCAGACTTAGCAAGATTTTTTCTTATGACCTGTTGATATATATATTTATTTTTAATTTAATATATGGTCCAAACAATTTTGAATCAAGCATAACTCAATCAATTTTAAGATTCATGATGCAGATAAAGAAAATTACTTTTTTACTTATTGATACATTTTGTCTTATAAGAATGTATAAAAATTTAAAACATGTTTTATTTTGCGGATTATTAGAATAGATATTTAGTTATCATCATATCTTATTTTGACAAATTTTTAATTGCTTTCATATGCCCGATATTAAATATTTGAAGTAAGCTTTAAAAATTGTATAGCTATGTGGGTTTTCATTAAAAAAATATTTTTTGATGTTAACATTATATGCAACAAAGCTTATATGCCTGGTGTTATATGCAACAAAGTTTATATTTACATATAAGTTTGATGCAATAAAGATTATATGTAAACTTTCCGAATTCATTATGCAGAAAGGCGAAATTGAATTCAACTGTTCCATGCCTCCTTTCAAAAATGTACATATTTATGCAATAAAAGGCATTCTTTACATCACATAGTTTCGATGTGCTGAAGGAAAAATTTTTATAAAGAAAGTACATTTCTGTGTTCGACAAAATTGAAGAAATATCTTTGGTTTTCAAGCGTCTGAAAAACTATATTACAATTGCTTCTATCGGATATGTATAATAATATAAAATATTTCAGACGATTTCAAACAATATAAAAAATATTATCTCTATCAATATATAATATTAAATATTTTATTATAAGCGATTTGTATAATGATTTAGGCATCTCAATTCTTATATCCAACTCTAATCAGAGGAGGCAATATAGATTATGATCATGAAGTTTCAAAAAAATATTGCTGAGGCTAACATTTTTCAATTTACAGTGATAATTTTCTGCTCTCAGGATTTTTCTTTTCTATATTCTTGTGTCTACGAGATTCTCTCAAAAGGGCAACATTCCCCCACTGAAAAATCGCAAGAAAATGTCATGCTATTCCCATTTTTATCACATTTTAAAAGACATTACTGCTCGTGTATGAATAAAATAACAAGAAAATTCACGAGAAGATGAGAAGGGTGCAGTAAAATGAATAAAGAAAACAGAAGCAAGAAGTAGACAGACTGTGCATCTCTTTCGATGGTCATTAGAAGGGAATATGTATCATTGAAACTGGAAGAAAGTCAGTTTTTCTGCCTCTTCGCCGAGAGAATAAAGTCGCAACTAAAACGATATCAAATGGGAAGAGAACAGATAGTTTCAATTTTTTTTCTTTTTTATTCTCCCTTTCCTTCTTTATTTGAAGAATGAGAAAGTTTAGATTTGAAACATTTCAATGATTATGATCATAGTGAATATTAAAAAGAAAGAAACATTCCGGGATATTCGTAAGATAATTTTTTCTTAGAAGATTCTTTGGAAAATTCAAGCAATCAGGGAATTAGATAAAAATTCATTTTCAAGATCTTTATTTTCATTTTTCTTTGTCCGTATAGATATATATTAAGGAGGAAATAGTATTTAGTATGTTTGTTTAATATCGAATAAAATCTTTCTACAAATGACTTATTGGAAGTGATAATATTAATTTTTTTTCAATTAATTCGAAATGGTTTTTTCCCTCCACTTTTTAGATTGATTGATGGTTCGTAAAGAATTTTGTTTCCTTTTTCTCTCTGACTGTAACTGCGTTTTCCCATATTTTTTCTATGTAAATCTAGATTTTTATTTATATAAAGCCTAACATGAAAAGAAAACACTGTCTATCAACAATATCTTATCATTTTATTATCTGCAAATCAATTTTCAAATCAGGATATGCCTTTTAAGTATTTAAAAATTCACAATATAACTTACGCATTCATAATGATAAAATTCTTACATTTTTGGATATTTTTCTGAATTACAGCCATTTTAACTAAAGATATAGAATTCCTCAGAAATTATTTATTTTATGGCAATACAAATGCAGAATGGAAAAAAATTAATTCCACACACATAAAACAACAACCCGAATTAATACATTAAAATTTTTCTTGTTAGAACAAACGAAATGGAACATCAATCCAATACCACGGAAAAGTACCCACGATGACATTTGAACTTAAAGATCCTTAAACAGCATTGTAAATTATATAAAGCATTTTCACGGAAACGCGTTATGATTTCGCTCTTGTTTCTTCTTATTTTGCGATACAGATCAATATGAAGAAACTTATGGCTGCCCTATCGTCTCTCACCGAGATACCTCTCGCCTTCCCATAAGGCGGCTGATAATCTGCGATTTCTGTATGGAAATCAAGCTTCTGCTAACGCTTTTACAAAGCACTGAGCATTTGTGCGCAGACCCTTGAATTCTACTGAATATATCTTTATGATATTTTTTTTAAAAATGTAAACAATGGGTTTTATGTGTTTTCTGTTTGATAAATGGCTAGTCATCTGATAATGGCATTTGGTGTCTGATTTGCCAGTATTGTTTGGAATATTTAATGAAAATTATTATTACAAAAAATTATTTTATATTGCATTTGATAGGGAAATGGTGACAAAAAGGAAAATTAAAGCTTTAATTAACCTCAAATGAGTTTTAAATACAATTATTTGATAATTCTACTTTTAAACAGATCTTTTATGATCAAACTAAAGAACTGTTTTTTTTTTCTTCCTTTTTTTTACCTTTATCAGAACGGAGTTTTTTTATTTAGCAATCAGCGGAATACCTAAGCAATACACATGCTAATTCTGTATTGTTTTTTTAAACAGTAATGGGACGTCTAGCTATGTCAAATGAAGGAAAAAGTCTAAGAAAGGCCGAGCGAGAATCTGCCTCTTTGAAAAGAAAATCTGATCTTGAAGCTGCTAATTTGGCATCAAAACTTGAAAAATTGAAACAATATTTCGATTATGGAGATATGGGAAAGGATGTTCGAGTTATGTTTTTTTATGTATTTATTTTTATTTTGAATAGGAAGATGCTCTATCGGCTAATGTATGCTGTCAATATTTTCTTCAACTGCTTCTGACTTTCCAACTGTAGAGCTACGCATAAAGCTTGGATTCAGTGCACTGCTACTAAGAAATTTGTGCAGGAGTGTTAGGCGTTGAAATGGTTCTCGGTTTTGTATAATTCAAAATGTTCCTCAAACATTATTCTTATTTTTACATTAAATGTACTACAAATTTCTTTATTCTTACAGTTATGATAACTATTCATTGAGCACGAAGAAATAAAATAAACAAAAAATAAAATGGTTTCAAAATTGATTTTTTATGGATATTTTTAAAATGAATCGATTAGCTGTTTAAAAATACAGTAAAATCAAGGGATATAACACTAGGGTTACCAAGGGGTCATTTTGATCCCTATGAGAAAACTTTTCATTATTTTTTTTCAGGAAAATTACTGCCGCATTTTATGAGGATATTTTAATTAATATTTGATTACATTTATAAAGCATATAATCGCAAATATTTCTTTCTTTCTTTTTTTTTTAGTTTCTGAGGAATGTTGTTTACCTACTTTTACCAAAGGAATCATTTTGACCATTCGAATAAATATTGCTGAGAATTTCTACATTTATATTTAAATATGAAACGCCTTGATAGGGACGCACATAGATATAGGTATAAATATAGAAATAAGTATGTGTTAGTAAAATTTGTGTATATAAGAAGCCAGAAGACGGAATCGAAAATCAGTAAAATAGAAGCTATTATAGGTTGTTATTAAGAAGACGGGTGAGTCAGTGTTTTGGTAGAAGAATAGATGGTCTTGAAAACCTAGATTAGAAAATAAACATTTTTTTTAGTAAATAAACACAGAGGAACTGCCTTTTCTTCACACCATACCTCATCAAATATATTAAAAATATAAAAGTTTCTTTCTACTTTAACTTAATAATAGATAGGTCAATTAATATTTTTTTTAATTGAATACTGAAAGAGGTCATTTTGACCCCTTTGGTAGAAATAGGAATATGCCAACTCATGGTAAAACTAGTGTTAAATTCAGCTTTCAATCTAAACATACAGAAATATAAGAAAAGAATCTCCTTCAAAATTTAAATTCATGATATAAAGGCAAAAAAAAAAGCAACAAACACTTTTCTATTTTTTGAAACCTCAAAACTAATATTTTGAGAAGTCCGTTCTTATTTTTTATTGAAATATGTAATTAAAATAAAATCTCTATTTTACTGTTATCAAAATCTCACAATTTATTCGAAACATCAAACACCACAGTTAAATAGTTTCAGCAATATAAATTTTGTAAGATAGCAATAATATAAATGCAAATATTGGCTTAACAACAAACAATTAATTATCGTTTTTTATGTTTCTTCACTAACTTTATAAAATAGAATCAGAGTCCGGATTTAATAGATGATTACAGCTAAAGAACTCTAGATAAAGCTTTCTAAATGCACGCAATTCATTCATAAATATCCTCAATATTCCTGTGTAATGAAGGAAATCTAAATGCAAGTCATCAAGCATGCAGGCAATCCATTTAATAATTTCATACCTACAACTCAGAAATGCCCCTGTGATTATTTCCTGAATGCGAAATTCGCCTAGGTATGCGCAGTTGGTCAACGAGATCTTACACATCGTTTGTCCATCTTTTAATGGGATTGAATGGTCAACCACACAAGACACAGACAGATATTGTCTCTCTCTGCGGTGCGAATTGGATCAGCTAATTAGAATCTCTAGTGTTCGTCCGGTTTTCCTTATCTATGGAAGATTCGGTGATTACCTTACAGGACTAATTCTCTTCCTAATTGCTCAATTAATTGAACGGTAATATAAAATAAACAGGCTAATTTAAGAAGATGCATAGATATTGAAATGTTTTGTCTAAGGTTTGTAATTTGATAAGGAGGATGATTCGTCCTTATATAATATGATAAAATATGTTCCAGAATGAAAAATTCAAATTCCCAAATTCATATCTACCTCAATGATATATTGATAAATAAGATAATCGTTAAGGAGCGAAATATGATTGCAATTTTGTCAAGGTTGGGCATATTCAGGTTTCGATATTATGAACGCAATTAAGAAAATCTATTCATAAAAGTTTAGTTAAAATCTTTCCTGCAATTATCTGAATATTGTAATGTGAAAGTTTGAAGAGTTGAGTGCATCTAATATATTATATTAGTCTTATTGTTGAGTTGTTGTTTCTCATGGCACTTGCCATAGACAAGCCAGCTGTTCGAAGACAGCCGATTTAAGCCTGATGGGGAGCACCTCTTGTTTCTATAGTAGCGCCATCTAGGGCCAAGAGAACGACTTTAGCTACACACACGTCACAACTCTTTTTACGGGGTGGACTTCATTCACTTGGCATTCACAGATCATAATTTAGATTTGAATCATAGAGCGATCAGCACTGATCTAGTGCCCCCAATGGTATTACTCTCGACATGGAGGACTTTGTGACCACGATAGATTTAACGCGCGATAGCCATCAAGCACATGGGAAATCTTCGGCCGGCGGGGTTCGAACTCGCAACCTAAGGGGCGCGAATTCAACTCTCTACCAACCAGGCTATCCCGGCCTGCTTTAGTTTACTTAGTATGATTCTATTTTATGAGTTTAATACGGTAGTAACATTTATCAGATTGCCTTTTTTAGTAATTATAAAACCAATTTAATCTAAGTTCTCCCGATATTACAGTGTCCTAACTGCATATAATGCATAAATAAAAACTCGCTAATATAACTAAATATAATAGTCAAATATTCATTAGATTTGTATGAGACCCTGATTTTATTTCTGAATTAGAATTTTATATTTCATTTTATACTGTAGAGTAGGCTTATCGAATCTTCAAAAATTCGAAGTATTATTTAAAACTGAAAACTGCATGGAGTTTCAAAAAAAATACCTGTCGTATACTTTTGCTCAATTTTTTTTTTAAGTTTGGAAATGAACTTTTTTTTTTGATAACTATTGCTGAAGTAAAATATTTGATTTTGAATATTATTTTTGCACATTACTTACATGATATTAAGCAGTATTATTAGCTTAAAATGGAAGGATATATTCTTAAGTTTAAACATTACAAACATATTTTTTATAATAATAATATGTTTTATTGAAATATTTTAATTATATTATCATTCAGTTTTATTTCTTGGTTTTAAAAGAAAATATTGATTGAGAAACTCATTTATAAATAAACTTTTTATAAATAGAAACATCAATTCTCATTCATTTCTGGCAAATACAGCTTTTCATTATCAGTTTTCTCAAGTAGAATAGACTTATTATTTCAGTTCAACAAATTAAAGTTATTTTATGTCTACATTAACCTGCAGAGGTGTCAGTTACTAATATGAACTGATAGTGTGCATCGAAAAGTTATCCATTAGTTTTCAAAGTCCTTCTTAAGAATGCTGCATATGATTCTAGTTTTTTTTTTAAAAATTGACCATGATATAGGTTGTCATTGTGTAGATCAAAATCGACTTTTCGATTCATCCCATAGCTGTTCTACGAAATGTGTTTCATATTAGTGTTTAAATACCGCATATTCACGATATACAAAACATTAAGGTGGCCGGATGCTTTAAATTAAATAATGGATATGAAGTTTGAAATTCCATAACATAAGAAGACTCCTACTTCTCTCCTTTGTGCAAACAATGTGAAAAACGTAATAAAATCGTGTTATTTATGATATCAAATTTACTACATATTTAATTCACAATTTTATTTATGTATTTAATTTTCTGTTTTTTTATCAATATCTTCTCCAATTGTCTGGTATTTTTCGAAACATGTAAATAAATATATACGAAATACACCATTATATACTTATAAATAAATGTAAATAACTTATGAATAATATACTTTTACTCTAATTTTATTTATCTTTGTGTTTTATTGCCGTATATTTAAAATTAACAAGATATACACTTCCTATTTTTAGTGGTTTCCAATTTACAACTTATTTCATTCATAAATCTACGGGCTTCTTTAGCACACCTTTATACATTACAGATACACAAAAATTCAAATTTAATAAAATATCAATTTTTAGAAAACCCATCACCACTCAGCTTCTCTTGAAAAGCAATTAAAAATGAGCTAGCTGTAAAGATGATATTTTTGTGATTCCTAATGGCGTTCGACTACCGTTTTCATAAAAACTATTGTTGATGAACTGTGGCATGTTAAAATGTGACAGCAACAGAATGGAATGCATTTAATGAAATACCTTTAAATCAATTCCGCAGCATCCCCGTTTTCCACTAAAATATCTGACATTCTTGACCGCTAGTATCAATGTTTAAAGAGCTTTCTCTACTCTGAGTCATTGTTAATACCCCTAACTGGTGCCTGCCTTAAAATCCTATATAATCATAAGGGCTCGCAGTGCTGACGGGAGAGGGGGGGATTCCATGAAAATCTGAATAACTTTAATCTCCCTCCATAGTGGCAATCAATTTAATTAGACTTCATCCCTAAAGAGTCAATGTTTGCCCCCGTGATTGCTTCCCGAATGTTAAATTCTCCCCGGCTTGCGTTCCTGATCAATTGAGATCCCGCGGAACTGTTCCTCTTCCCCGTAAAGGGATTGGATGATTACGTGTTGGACTGCCACTCAAGTGCGAATTGGAACGATTGATTAGGATCAACGGGGTTGGTCGGTTGTCCCGTACCACAGCGATTCGATAAACACCTAATTGGATTAACTCCATCTTTTATCGATCATTTATTATTCGGGATTAAATGGATTGCTTTTCTGCGATATATGTAAAACCATGAAGTTCAATGATTATGTCTTAAATATTGGTATTAATTACGAATATTGATTATGTGCTTAGAAATGGTGAAATCTGAAATGAGAGAATTACATCTTGAAATAGAAATGTTAAAAATCTTGATGATTTTTATCTCACTAAAGGTTCTATTAGAAACGTTACAGAATGACAGCGTGTCTACATATGCTGATATTTTATTCCGCGTGCCCTTCAGTTTTGGCTGAAGCGTCCATATATTAGAATTATGAACCAAAATATTTGTGTAGGTATAGCTTCAATTAGAGAGATCTTTATACTAAAACAAATAAAATAGAATCGAAGTTTTTGAATTAATAAGATTTAAAAGTATTATTTAATATCTATTTATGTGTATATATTATATATAGGATTATTTAATGAATTTTCTATTATAAGAATTTAAAAAAATTATTCTAAGATGATATATTCTACCTGTTTAAAAGCATGATATTTTATATTATTGATTGATTAGAATTAATTTGGTATCTATTTTTTTTCTAGATCAAAACAAGTATTTGTCACATATAGTATATTTTAGTGGATCGATTTAGAGAGCATTTAAATTTATTTAATTTAGCCTTTTCTTTTTTTTTTCTGAATATTTTTTCCAACTACATTATTTACGTATTTTTCAAAACTTGTAAGTAATTATATATGAAATAAGTCATTATTTACTTATAAATAATTATAAAAAAATTATAAACAATATATTTTCGCCCCAATATTTATCTTTACAATGTGCATAATTCATTATTGATCTGTATTTTAAGACGAACTACATTTACACTTCGTATTTATAATGGCTCTCAAAAGGCTTCGTGCACTTTTTCCATGTGTAAAAGAGCGCCATAACGTAAAATTGAAATCGAACATGAATTCCAATACTTTCTTTATATCATTTCCATATGTTTGAAATAAACATTGATTATTTTATTCCATTTCCTTTCAATTTTTTATTAAAATTGAAGATGTAAGATGGTAGAAATAAAAGAGATTACTAAAGTGATCAAATATTGAAAAATATTCGGATAAATTTAAAATAATCGTCTGCAAAATTTTATATTTTAAGCATTTTGATAAAATCTTCAAAAATTTTTTAATATGATCTTTGTTACTGACTTTTCTATGCTCTGTTTATTATTTTGCTAAATTGCTCATAGTTTTAAAGAAACAACAAGTAGCATTCGACATGTATTATTTTTCATCGTAGTAAGAATGAATCAACTCGTATCTAGCTAAAATGTTGAATTTATTTCATTTCAATTGAATTTGAATTTCTACCATGAAATATAAAATTCGTTATAGAAAAAAATCGCATCGCATCTAAAATAAGGTAAAAAAGCGAAGTTAACGCAACATAATAAGACAAAACATGTTCATAACAAACATGAAATCGTCGTGAAGATTCTGGAATTTCAAATATCGGTGTATCATATGATGTTTCCGATCCCTTCTTCGAAGAATTTTGCTGTCGGTGATGTGAGCTGGGCCTTAATGCTCCTCATTCGTCTGAAAATTCCTTGAGTGTTCTTTCAAGAAAAGCAAGGAAACAACATGAAGCATGAATGAAAATGAATGTCTAAAACTTCTTTCAAAGTAGCAATTTTGACATGCTTGTCGGACAGTTTTTTATCTGGATTCCAGCAACCTCTGTATTTTTAACCATTTGGTTAATAGATTGTCTTTCTGTTGATTTTTTTTATCCCTTTTACAGAGAATAGGGCATAAATTCCGAATGATATCCAATCTTCCCTGAAACGAAGAGCTGGTTAGAGGACAAAGCTTCCAGTGTTAATTTCTAATTTATGAACATTTCTAGTAATTGGCGCAACACTTTTTCTAAAAGAAGCTCGGGAAGTTAGTCTATTGATATGACAATTGCCTGAATTTTCCAAGAGATGATGTCGAAAATAACCATTTCATGCCGAAATTTCGGTAATAAATTTATTTTGTTCTTTACTCTTGAAAATCTTGACCCTGAAGATTTTGTAAAAATCTGCCTTCATAAAATTTTCCTGCTATTTTCGCTAAAAAAAATCTTTATTAATGAGTCAATGGAAAAGGCTCAGATTCGAGAGACACAATTATGCAATCGGGTGAAGAATGGATGCCACATAGACTCAAGTGTTATCAAAAGCCTTTTATTACATCGCATGCCTTTGAAAAAGATAACTGTATTTTGATTGACAATAAAATTTATACTTGAATTTGTCAAGAATAAAGAAATCAAATCAAGAATCAATAAAATTTTGCATTTATTAATAGCCATGTTAATATAAATATATATTTCCTTTGATCTCTACACGAGAATCATTTATTGAATCGAAATTTATATATCAAAAATAGAGCTCACAAGAAATTTCTCAATTAATCTCATTTTGCCCCAGTTTAAAGGAATTATTCCATGAATAAATAACAAGAAAATCCACGAGAGGGATAAAACCAATGAATAAAGAAAACAGAAGCAGTAAGAAGTCAAATGGCACTGCGTTTCGATGATCATTAGAAGAATAAATGCATCATTGAAAAAGGAAGAAAGCCAGCTCTTCTGCGTCTTCGCCTTTAGAATAAAGGTAACTGGGTCGAAATCAAACGAGAAGAGAGCAGCAGGTGTCTTGATTTTTTTTTTCTTTTTGTCTCACATGTTTTCTTTGAAATATGAAAAATTTTGTATTTGAAGAATTTCAATACCTACGATCATAGTGAATATTAAAGGGGAAAAAATTATACCGCAAGGTTCTAAAGAACTTTTTTCTTTTATCTTACATTATATTTCGAGAAATTCATAGCAGCAGAAAAATAGATAAAAATTTATTTTTGAGGCCTTTTTTTTTAAAATTTTTCCCATTTTGTATAGTTAGGCATATATTCTGAAAGAAATAGTGATTAACATGTTAGCATGAGATTGAGTAGCTTCTTTTCACAAATGGGATACAGGTAGTAATAAAATCGTTCATTTTATGCCATTGTGTGTTAAAATATATACATAGATTCCATTACTTTTCAAATTGATAAATTGAGTTATTATTTTTATTTTTATGTTATTGAAATTCATATGGGAACTGCTGACAAATCCTGTATCCTGTATGGCGCCATGTTGGCTATGTTGCGTCACGTCATTAATCACGTGATACTTTCCCGCCATTATTGGCAGACGAGAGTTGGGCAATGAGTCTGTGAGACGTACAGCTCACGCTCATGTACTTTAATATGTTTTATGTTAGTATAGTTATGTTTTGTCCTTTAATTATAATAAATATATTTTCATATTAATGCTGGTCGTTGCCTTTCCTCGCATTTTTCGGGGCTCGGCCTTTCTCGTGAATACCCCAAGCAAATCCCGCCAAATTATTGAAAAAGCTGTGGACGTTAGTACAATTTAAGACGCTAAATTGATGCTAAAAGTTTTGATAAGAGTGGATTTTTGCTGTGGATGATTTACTGGACTGATGAATGGACGTTAGCGCACGTTTTTGATGGATATGATTCAAGTGAAAAAGTGAAAACTTTCAAGATTCAATTACTTCGTGTTATTGTGCAACTGTGCTGAGTTATACTGGCCGCTTTAAAAAAGGAACATCATCCTGTTCGACATTACTAAATTAAAGAAGAAATTGAATTATTTGGAAATGTGTGAATCATTTAAGAGTGAATAGTTCGACTGCTCCCAACCAGGTAGGCGCAATTTTTCCCCACATTTTCACCTCTAAATAAATACAATTCTTGATAAGTTTGTAATTTATAGTACGTTACTTTAATTCATTCTCCCTTTAAATTTTAATCCTGATTTAATGTGTACTAGTTCTGTTTTAATTAATCGCAATGTCATTAAAACTAGGCGATATTCAATTAATCGCTAACTCCCTTTAATATGCAAAAACTAATTCAGTAAAATTGCTTAACTCTGTGTTAGGTTACAGTAATTTTGACCATTCTTCTCGAAAAAGAATGAGAAAATTTTGAAAGATTTGAAAATTTAGATGTAGAAAAACATAAACAAGAATTGATGAATAATTTTTCTTTATCTGATTTTATCTCCGTTTCTGATTTATTACAGTTAGAAGTAACTGAGACCGACAAAGATGCTTTGTGTGAAAATATTTTTAAAGCCCTAACAAATTTAAATGAATTTCAGTACTCGCTAGATACTAGTTTTTTATCGGAAACAAAAGAAAAACCTTTGTCTCCTCAAAGTTCATCTAGTAATACCGGTAATAATTCTTCCTTCCCCATCCCCGTTACTTCAGACGAAACATTCATTAATAACAGTGAGGTATTAATTACTGACGCCAAAAGGGAATCACTCGAAAATGATCCATCGAATAACGAAACGATGAATGAAATAAACCTTCAGTTTTTTTTTCTATTAAGCGATCTCTGTGGTAGTTGTAGAAACTTCACAGGCTATGATTCCTATTCGATTAAAAGTTTTTTTTTTTTTTTTTGCGATGTTGAAGAGAATTTTTCGCTTTTTCCTTCTTTAAGTGAACAGCAAAAATTAATCTTTGCAAAGAGGTTAGTTTCCGGCGCAGCTAAATCTTTTTTATTCTCTCAAAGAAATCTAAATTCCTATCATGCTTTTGAAAGTGCATTAATTAATGAATTTTCCGATAAAGTTACTTCTATTGAAATACATAAACAACTAGAAAGACGCAAAATGCGCTGAAATGAAACTTTTATGCAGTATTTTATTGCCATGCGTGACATTGCGAATCAGTCTGAAACCCTTATTGATGAATGTTCAGTTATTCAAAACACAATAAATGGGATACAGGGTTCCCCTTCTGATAAAATTATTCTTTACGGTGCAAAATGTTAGAGTTTAAAGAAAAATTACGAATTTTCGAAACTATCATAAGTGCAATGAATGCAAATAATTCAAAGATGTCGTATTCTAGATATGCTAATGACGGCCAAAGACGTGGTACAATACATAAAATCCCTGTCCAACAAAGAGAAGCAAAATCGAATCTTAGTAATCCGACTAACAGTAAGTTGCGTTGTTTTAACTGTAACGATTTTGGACCTATCTCAAAGTCTTGCCCTAATCATAATAGTGGTCTTAAATGTCTTTCTTGTAATCTTTTCGGACATAAATCTTTCGATTGTCACCGTAGTACTCTGAATGACAGTTCTACCCCACATGATAGTGTCAACAGTTTACATTTATTGCATTCTCCGTCGAATATGCATAAAGAGGTTGTTATTCTTAATAATACACTTTCCGGATTAGTCGATACTGGTAGTTTTTCGACACTTCTGAAACATTCTGAATAGATTAAATCAGGATCCCCGCCGTTGACGAATAACAAGATAACAACTGGATTCGGTTTTTCCCAAACTAAAATAATAGGTTCCTTTGAATCTGAAATTATTATTGATAAACAACGTTTTCCTGTTTTTATTTCTGTGGTACCTAATAATTGTACTATTTATGATCTAATAATAGGTTGCGACGTAATAAATCAGGCAAATTTGACAATTAAACCTGACGGTGTTGTATTTTCCAAAATTTCTAAATCTGATGATCCTGTTGAAAGTGACAGTTTTATAATGGCTATTTCTGCCGATTCTCCTGCGTTTGATATAGGTTCGAATATTTCTAAACAAACTCACAATGAGGTTGAACAGATTTTGTTAACCTATAAACCTAACAAAACTAAAACCGCGAACATCGAACTTGATATAACGCTTACTGACGAGGAGCCAATTTTCCATACTCCTCGACTTTTACCCTTTGCCGAACGTGATATAGTAAATGCGCAGATAGACGAGTGGTTAAAAAATGGAATTGTAGAACCATGTTCCTCACCCTATGCTAGTCAAGTTGTCGTAGTTCGTAAGAAAGATGGAAAACATAGAGTCTGTATAGATTATAGAAAATTAAATCGTAAATTAGTTAAAGACCATTATCCACTACCATTAATTGATGACATTTTAGATCGTCTTCAAAATGCTAAAATTTTCAGTGCTCTCGATTTGCGTAACGGATTTTTTCATGTGCCGATAAAAGAAAAAAGTCGTTGTTACACCATTTTCGTCACAAATACAGGTCAATTTCAGTTCCGTTATGCCATTCGGTTTAAGTTCATGTCCTCTTGTCTTTATGCGATACATAAATGCCGCTTTTTGTGATCTTATTGCAAAAGGCATTGTCCTCCCATATATGGATGACATCGTCATTCCCGCAAATAATGAATCTGAGGCTCTCGAACACCTTAACACTGTTCTAACTGTAGTTCGCGATTATGTACTAGATGTAAACTTTAAAAAATGTCAGTTTTTGTATAGTCAAATTAAACTTTTGGGTCACGTAGTAGAACACGGGAAATTGTTCCCTTCACCCTCCAAAACTAAAGCCGTTCTTAATTATCCCGAGTTAAAAAATGCAAAAGATGTACAACGTTTTCTAGGTTAGAAAATTTATCCCCTCATACTCTACTATAGCAAACCCTCTTAGTGATCTGCTTCGTAAGGACAGCCCCTTTCTATTTCAAGCTCAGAAAAAAAAAATGCGTTTTTACGCTTAAAACAGTTACTTTCTGAAAAACGTTTTTTAACTATTTTTAATCAAGGCAGTTCCATTGAAATTCATACAGACGCGTCAATTGATGGCTTGGGGGCAGTCCTACTACAAAAATCCAAACTTAATAACAAATTCCATCCAGTGTATTATATGTCCAAGAAAACGTCTGACAACGAAAGAAAATACACCAGTTATGAACTGGAGGTACTCGCTATTGTAGAAGCTCTTAAAAAATTACGAATTTACATCCTCGGATCACACTTTCAAATTATCACTATCTGTAATGCATTCGTCAAAACGTTAAATAAAAAAGAAATGAATTCCCGCATTTCGCGATGGGCATTATGCCTTCAGGATTTTTCTACGAAATAGAGCATCGAACCGGTTAAAGGATGACTCATGTCGACGCCCTTAGCCGAAGCCCATGCTGCATGATCATTCAAGACCTGTGTCAATCTTCAAATTTTCAAAGCTCAACAGACAGATGAGCATATTACAGCTATAAAAGCATTATTTCAAAGTGCTCCTTACGAGAACTACATAGTCAAAAACAACATTTTATATAAGAACATTGACGGAATCGATTTACTTGTCGTACCTGATGATATGTAGGCCAACATCATTAAATCATGTCATGAACGAGGCCATTTTTCAGTAAAACGCAAGCAGGAACTGTTAAACAAAGAATTCTTTATTCCGAATTTGAAAGAGAAAATTGAACGGTGTATACGCAACTGTGTAACATGCATTCTAAATAACAGAAAACGTGGCAAATTAGATGGCACTCTGCATTCACTTGAAGAAGACGATATTCCCTTTCATATATACCATATTAATGATTTGGGTCCTCTCCCCAGCACTTCTAAGAAATATAAGCATATTCTGGCGATCATCGATTCCTTTACGAAGTTTGTGTGGTTTTACCCGACCAAGTCCACTGACACCGCTGAAGTTCTCAATAAGCTCGAATGCCAAAGACCAGTTTTCGGCAATCCTTCAAGGATTATTACGGACAGAGGTACCGCTTTCACATCTACGTCATTCAAAGAATATTGTGAGCATCAGCATATCACCCATATTGCTATTACAGCTGGACTTCCTAGATCAAACGGTCAGGTAGAAAGACTTAATTCTACTATCATAGCTGTACTCTCCAAGCTACATATCGAAAACCCTGAAAAATGGTATAGCCATGTTGCTGCTGTTCAGCAAATTATTAATTCTACATTTCAACGAAGTATCAATTCTACTCCATTCGAAATTATGTTTGCAAATAAAATGAAATCTGAGCATGATATAAAAATCCTCGAAATCGTCAACGAAGATATCCAATCTGCATTTCTCCAGCAGGGTGATGAACTCCGTAAAGATGCAAAACAACAAATCCTCAAAATCCAAAAAGAAAATCGCTGTACCTACAATCTGCGTAAATAAAATGCTCAAAATGTCCAATTGAATGATCTTGTCGCAATCAAGCGCACTCAATTTGGCCCTGGTCTCAAACTGAAACAAAATTTCGAGGACCATATAAAGTGATCAAAATTAAAGCAAACGACACATACGATGTTGAAAAGTGTGATTTCTTCGATACGCCATCAAAAACTTCAACTTGGGCAGAATATATGAAACCATGATCCAGCAATATAGAAAATATCACTTGAATTGTTTTTCAAAAGAAAACACTGAACACTACTTAAAGAAAAAATATAACTATTTCCCTTCTTTTTGTGTGTGTATTTGTACGATATAGACTTTGATTTTTTTTCTCTACTTATTTTGTGTTATTATATTTTTATATATTCAACACTAATATTATTTTTATTTTTAGTTAGTTATTCAATATTTCCAGTGCACTCTATTGTATTGCTATATATTTACGCTGTCACAGATGGTATGGCTATTTTGTTTGTTTTATCTTGTAAATATTTCAATTTTGCATCTTATTATTTTTTCTTCATTTACTGTCGTTTTATAATATGTTTACATAAATGTACTGTATACCATAAGACGAGGTCACCTATCCTGTCATGATGGCCGATGTGGGAACTGCTGACAGATCACTTATCCTGTATGGCGACATGTTGGCCATGTTGCGTCACGTCATTAATCACGTGATGCTTTCCCGCCATTATTGGCAGACGAGAGTTGGGTAGTAAGTCTGTAAGACGTACAACTCACGCTCATGTATCTTTATGTGTTTTATATTACTATAGTTATATTTTGTCCTTTAATTATAATAAATATATTTTCATATTAATGCTGCTCGTTGCCTTTCCCCACATTCATATTGTTACAAACCTGCAATTCGGCTTCCCAGCATAGTTTGTTCCATCAATAGAAAGAAAGTCTTACAGTCATCTGAATGGGACTAGCGCGTCGGAGGTCCCAGAGCTTGGCGACAAACTTGGCAACCATTTGGTGACTTGGCGACCAATTTGGCAACTTTGACGCCAAAATAGATAATACCCGAAACTTCGAGAATTTTCCCGATCCGTCCAGTAGGAACCGAGATACGCCTCGAACGTTCCTGATTGGTTGAGAGGCTTCTAGCCCCGCCTCCTAAGACCTATAAAAGGAAGCGACCGCCGCTGCCAAGGCAGACGACGGAGAAGTCCGAAGACGGAGCGGAGAAGTCAGTAATCCGAGCCAGAGTCGGAGAAGTAGAAGACGGAGGAGTCGGAAGCGACTGAGGCAAGCTAGTGCTGAACTGAGCTGTGCGCTACTGTCTGCGGTAGATTCTGGTTGTATGCTGCTGTGTATGCTGTTGTATGCTACACGTCTCGGGTGAAGATAATCGTCTTCTGTGCTGTATATAGTTGTCGCTTTGGGCTGTCCTGTGTGTCTTCGTGTAAATAAACGTAGTTGTTTTATTCTCCACTACCGCCTGCTGATTGAGCGTTCTCCACACCATATCATTTTCACTATCCAAACGAACCCGAGAAAATTCATTACATTTGGTGTCAGAAGTGGAATATTGGTTAATAGTGTATGGTGCTGACGAGATCTCAAGGGAAAATGGCTGATAGCGGTAATGGTGGGTTACTGGCTCTGTTGGCTGAGATGAAGAAATCTATGGAAGCTGGACAAGAGGAACTTTTGCGAAAAATCAAAACCTTTACGGAAGAAATGAAAGACTTTACGGAAGAAATGAAAGCCGGACAAGAGAAACGTTTGCAAGAAATGAAAACCGGATATGAACACATGAGGAGTGAATTAAAAAAAGGTTGTGCTGTCCTGTGTGTCTTCGTGTAAATAAACGTCGTTGTTTTATTCTCCACTACCGTGTGCTGATTGAGCGTTCTACACACCATATCACTTCCACTATCCAAACGAACCCCGGTAAGGAAAATTTCGTAACAATATGTTTAAAATAAAGAATATCTACTCTGTCAATAATATTTTGTGCTCATTTATAAATTCGCAATAAGATTACTTTCATGTTCATAAAGATAAAATGCATGTATTATTCTTAAACAGTTCGTTGAATGTTGAATATTTCAACGTACAAATACATTTGACATTGAAAACGGAAATAAAATTTGAAATTATTTGTTTTATGGCAGTATATCTTCACCATGGAAAAAAAATTATTTCTTCAAAAATAAAAGAAAATGAATTTAAAAAATATGTTTTAGAATACTTAACTAGAACCACAATCTGTTTTCCAGAAATAAAAACTGCCAAAATCCGTTTACAGAAAATGATCCTCAAAGATCTCGCAAATCTTAGCAAAATATCAAGCATTTTTAAAACCAATTTTAATCTCTTTCTTTAATTCTAATCCTAGTAGACAAATTTTTATGATGTGTTGTTTGAAATATCATTTTAGATTTTGAAGAAAGAAAGAAAATTTTAAATGAAAATATCGATATAGTCTGATTACATCTTGTCTCGTAAAACGCTCTGTAATAATTTCATGGTTTTATGAATTTAAGAAAAGCAAACCAACGATTTACTTTTTAAATACTTAATGATAGAATCTTTTTTTAAGCTTAATTGATTCTAAAATTTATTCAATCAATTTTAATCTGCTTTGCTTCCTGGAAATTAAATGTTATAAATGGATAAAATAAATTGTTTTTTTTTTAAGTTCTGTAACCGAAAAATACGCCTTTCTCCTTAAAGGTCTTTTAGAAATCTGTCATTTAATAAAGAATTTGCAAAGCGTATCTGTAAAGTGAATAAATTAATTGCTTCTAAAACGATTAATGTCTTATACGATGTATTGTAATTCAGAAAAACTTGGAATCTTTTCTGAATGCATCATAAATCTTTTTGATTAGAAAATTAATGATTTTTAAATTTCTGTTTGGAAAATTAATATATATATCTTGCAGTTTCCATTCTTTTGCTTAAATATTATTCAAGAAATATTCTAATCTTTTTCTAGAATTTTTAACTCCTAATCATTGCTCAAAATTTCAAACTTAGCATTTCAATTAATTATATGCAATTCCTTCCATTATATTTTTAGAAATTCCTCTTTCTAAATAGTACGAGATACGTATAAATTTCCAATTCGCAAGTTACTATATATGATGTTCCAGAATTTTATTTTATATTGTTTAAGTCAATTGGTGTTCTGCTGAAAATATGATCAAAATAAAATACTTTAATTTTTACATAGTTTTTTGGACCTATCAGTCATATTTATTAAAATAATTTTGACACCATAATATTTTTTAAACCCAGTTCATTGTGATCCAAACTGACTGATTTATGACGCTTTTAGATACATTATATAATTAATGGCCGTCTGAAAACAAATGCTGTGCATTGTTTGACTCCTCTACCGTGTGAGGGACAATCATGGCTCTAAAATCGTCTTGTCCAAGTTTATTATTCGCTCTGTTGATAACGATAATATGGTGAGCAATAAATCTGCATATAACATGTGAGTTAAATTATCTATCCATTTTTTTTAATTTAAAGAGTTAAAATTTCCCTTTTTTAAAGATTTTTTAAAATTCTTTGGCGTAAAGATAACTGATGATTATTTTTGTTAATATCCGATGTCTCAACTTAATAAATAAAAAAGAACTAAATCCAACCAAGAAAAATGATACAAAGATTCTAAATTGTTTCAGAATTAAAGTATTGTTCTGTGAAATTCTGTCACAAGTAATGCTTTGCAGCTACAGTCATCTCGTGAATAGTTTCTTTCCATTGTAATATTTCTCTTTGTTTCCTTTCTCATTCGGCCTCTCTCTGTATTTTCTACCGGCTTTCTGCATATCTTAGCTACCCTTAAAATTTGCAAATGACCTCTCAAGGCATCCTATAAAAGGTTCTTTTGCCTTTAGATAACCGTACCTTTTTCTATTCTTCAACAGGGTGAAGTGACTAAATATTTCCTGCTTTACTGCATATTTTTTTATAGATTTTATATAGTACTAGCCGCCTTTGGCGACCAGCCAGTTCGCCAGTATTACCGCTCGCTACAATTTTCAATTAAATATTTTAAGCAACTGGTCTCTTAAAGGATTCTCAAACAAAACATTTTTAATCTTCAAATTTTGATAGTCATACCAAACTTATATTGTTTAGATCGTTTCGTTCAATTTACTATATATATTTTGCTCATTTGTTGCCATTTCCGGTAAAACTTCAATTTTAATTCAAAATGTAAATGACGAAATTGCAATTAATATTAAGATATTTTTTAATAAAACCAAGCGTTTTATTTTATTAATCATCTTTATTGTTTTTATTAATTATTATTATTATTGAATATGAGTATTGCAAACAGAATCGCTCGGTATTTAAGTCTTATGTTAACTACAAAATATTTTTCATAGTTTATGTAATATCTCAAACAATAATTCAACAAAAGTTTCTGAGATTCAGTATAAAATTCAGTTTTTAGTTTCGCTTTCAAAAGGATTGAAATGAAATCAATAATAATATTTTGTTCCTGCTTATAAATATATTTCAAAAATTATGAAGTCTAAATTTAATGCAGTAAGGTATCATATTCTGATAAATATTCTGGACACACCAAATTTTAAATAAATGAATGAATGTTTCTATTTTCCACGATCAACTAAGACTTATTTATGAAGTTTTAAATGTTAAAAATTTAGAAAAACTCACCATTTTCATAATCTTAGGCCAATTAATCTTGAGAAACCTGCGCGCTTATTGGCGTATTTTCTTTGAAACGATAGATGGAAAATCTAAAATTATCCTTTTTTTATTGAATAGTGATATTCAATTCTTCATAAATCAGTCAGTTTAAGTGATTGGAAATTAACTCTTAAAAGTCAGTGATTTAGTTGATTGGAAATTAACTCTATGACCACCATAAAATCTGTGCTTTCTCTTGTGGTGTATGCATTCTCCTTAATATCCGATCGAATAAAACATCACATACAAAATTACTACATAGAACAAACACATCAAAAGTAAACATAACATTTCAATAGTTGCCAAAAACAAAAGAGAGAAAAATTCAATTAATAAGCAGACGATATTTAGAAAAGTACAGATATTTATACTGGAAAATGAAATTATCTGAAATTAAAAACACGCGCAGATGATATTTACAAAAGTAAAAATACTCAAACCTGAGAAGGAAAATATATGAGTTATTCCATCAATAAATGCCATAAGTTTGTTTACATCTGCATTATTTTATGAGTCATTAAATATCAAAATGAGTCCGGGACTGAATAAACACCCTGTATAGAGAGTGTAAAAGATCATAAAATAATTTTTCTTGAATTTATTTTTTAGAAAAAATAATATTTCATATTTGTTTCATTTCTTACAGACGCCGAAAATTATATTTTTGCAGATTTCATTTCCAAAAAGATTTAATTTATTTTAATTGGGGCTAAATTGGGGCTTTAATCAATGTGATGGCAACACTTTGAAAAAAGCTATTTTTTTCCCATGAATGCGAAACGTGCTTAATCTTAATTTTTATTTTTTACGAAAAAAATTATTGAAAAACATAGTTAAAATATTTATTTAAAAATTCATTAAAAATAGAAATTTAATTTTAAGATTAAAACATTAGTATCATTTAAAAGATAAATTTTTGATCTTTAACTTCATTTAAAAATCTTTTTTGTGCGGTAATATTTTCGGAAGTTATAGCAGAAACACGTCAAAATTTCGCTTAATTTTGAAATAAATAAAATTCTAGTTAAAAATTCGAAAAAATAACCCCCAGGTGCACATTCCCGGTCTCCAAGGTATACACGTGCTAAATTTGGTAGCTGTAGGTTGAATGGTCTGGTCTGTAGAGCACCAACACACACACACACATTGAGCTTTATTATAAGTATAGATTATTACTGCTTTTTGTGTCTTACATTTCTACAATACATAAACATCATCGATATATTATCTATTTTATAACGACCTCTCAGTTTCTACCGCCTGTTTTTTTTTCTGTATATCTTAGATACCTTTAAAATGTGCAAATCATTTTTCAAGACATCTTATAGAAGATCCTTTGTCTTTAGATACGCCATACTTTTTTCAATACTTTAAATTTTCTGTCGGTGGAAATTATTGATCTTTGTTCACTAATGCTGCAAAATCTACTATGTATTTTCAATAACAATAGATAAAATAAATTATGTACAAATCATCAAATTATTTATCAGATTAATAGAATGAGATAAATAAATAATTCTTCCTTTTTTCTATATTTTTATAGATCTATATAAAGCATTGTAACTGCCTTATATGTGATATATCTCTACAATACATAAATGTCAAAGATATGATAACTATTTTTTAATGATATCTATTCTTTTTATGTAAACGAATTTTCTTTTCATAGAATCAATAGAACACAAATAGTAGTATATATTGATTTAAGTAATGGATTCGAATGGAAACGAATATATTTTTTCTATATTTTAATCAAGCATTAAAACGCAATATACTATTTTTTTTTTGTATAAACACACGAATTGTAACAAAATGTAACTCATTTTAATTTTTGTACATTCCATTATTTCCCCTAATTTTAATGAGTTGTTAGTGTTACAGAAATAAATCACTTTTAATCCAACTGCCTATTTTTCAATTCGTACTAATAGTTCACACTCTCCCTATATATATTTATATATCTTGTTCAAATTTTCAATCGTTAATAAAATACTTTTTATTCATCCACTCAAGTTCAAATACATTTTTTTAAACTTGTAGTGGATGACACTTGATGTTAATACAGTTTTTTCAAATATTAATTCATTAATTATTAAATTTGAATAATTTTTAATACTTTAAACAGAGTTTTAGCAGTTGTAATGAAAATTGAAATCAACAGACAGTAGCTCAATCGGTAAAATGTAAGGATTTTAGTATTTTTCACATGAAAGTGAAAAATGCGAGTTCAATTCTTGCGAAAATTAATAATTTTTTTATATTTATTTTTTGATACTTAATAATTTTTTGATAATTATTTAATAAAAAGTAACTAAAATAAAATTTTTCCTTGTTGACCTAAGTAGGAATTGAATTAAAAATTTTTTTTATATATATTTCTTGTTATGTTAAATCCTGCACCAGCAAATTCATGAATATAGTAATATTTTAATTTGATGGAATTTTCTCTAAGGAATTAGTTTTCTCTCTTAATTTTAATACCATATTTATATCTAAGACTTAAACCTAAATTAAAATAATCATTCTTTATATATAATCTAATTAACATAATTCTCATTATTTGAATAAGCGTTTGTAGATATTACTTTGTAGAGATGCTTATTGGAGTTTCATTTTAAAATTTTAACCAAAATTTTAAAAGGAAAATTCAAACAATGTCTCAATAAAAAAACTTTTTCTTCAATCTTTCTGGTCTGAAGTTAAATTACCTTTTAAGACCCATATTTAAATTAAGTTTTTAACTCTCAGTGTTTCTAATACGTAATTCTATGTTTCTAATACATAAGCAGAATATCTAATACATATTAATGATATAATGTCTCGACATTTTAAGTTATTTTTTTTAATGTCGTCATTTTTCACAAAAATATTTTGATTACATTTTCAATATTTTTTTATTCATGTTTTATGTTCTGTAGTGGATATGATAAAGTTTTACAAAATATTTTTAACGAAGATTTTTAAAAAATGGAAAGGAACATTGTGAAATTAGTATTTTAAATCAGCTTATTAAAATAAGCATTAATTAGAATATTAAACATTATTAACTCTATAAAATGGAAAAAAATTATCCATTTGTTTTTAAGGTGAAAAATGATAAATTCATAAGTATTAATGAAAAACTATCATGCATTTACGAGTAAAAATTAAATATTTTATGCAAGTAATTTTTAAAACGTCTTTTTTTTTATGTCTTACAATTTAAACAAGCATCATAATTGTTGGTTTTAAGAGCAGACTACAGAATATTTTATCTTAAATTTTCAAAATAATATAATATTTCATGAAAACATAATTAATTCTTTATAAAAATGTTTGTATTTTGCAGAAGGATATTATTTAAATATTTCAAATTCCTTATATGCTTTTAATAAAGATATTAAATCATTTGAAAATTGAAAGCTCATAAAAATTACAAAATAAATAAATAATCCATTTTTTTGGAAAAATACATATGACGCTACATAAATAAATTAAAAATTAGCTCTTTCAAATCAGGCATGAAAGAAATGGAAATAATTACCCAAACATCCTCTGTTGAAAGATAAAAATATAGATAGTATACATATATATATATATATATATATATATATATATAATATCGGGTTCCTT
>JAPMOR010084889.1:59889-71878 GCA_026543865.1 Argiope aurantia
GTGTTAACATTTTGTCTCAATTATTGAACCTGAACACATTTTCCCCGATTACCTTTACGTTCGTGAATAATATTTAATATTTTTTTAGAACTTTTGAGATTTTTTCGACTTTTTTTACTCCAAGTTTATTTTTTTAATTGTCTATTATAATGCCATCTAAGAACATGAATTCTTTTAAAACTGGATTGGTTTTAGTGTTCGAATAGATATGGAAGTCCTTATATTTTTCAAAGATGCTGCTTTTACAACAAGGGTATTTAAAAAATAATGCTTATATCGATCGTTAAATTTTACCAATTGTATTCTATAATACTTATTACTAAATAGTCTATAAAAATTTTGCTTAAATTGAAAAAAAAGTAATTGTTTTCTTTTTCGAAATTTTCCCTTTTTTTTGGTAGATTCCTATAGGAAGATTATCCTATTGCAATGGTTCTCATGACATAGCTCTAGAAAAATTTCTGCAGATATTCACTGATCATGGTCTTTAGAACACAAAATCAACCTGAATAGCGCTTTATATATGAAAAGCATAACACTTTTCCCGTGTTATCTTGTGAAGAAGCTAATTGCAGTAATTTCGTTTGGATTTTAACTGACTGAAACTGAATATGTCGTTAGAAATGTAGAAACTTCGGATGAGTTCGCAAATGGGTCATCTAGCTCAAAGAAGGGAATGGTGGGGTGGCAGTGGAAATTTTTATTTCGCTATCACTTCCTTAAATCGAAGATAGAAAGTCAAATCAAATTAACCAAATTAATGCCTCATTAAGACGAACAACTTTTATATTTAAAATTTTTCGATAACTGCAATATCTTCGAAGTTAGGGGCAAGAAAGTGATTTTCAAATCCTAATTTTGCTTGAAATTATATTCCTGAAATATTACTTAAATGAAAAGGAATCTACCTTAGTCATCCAGCTCGATGACAGGAATTTTTTAAAATTTACTCTACACCTTCACATTTGCAGACATACTGTTTAAATATTTTTTACTGTTTACATATTTCATAACATATCTATTAAAGTTTTCTCTCAGATAAATAGTATTTTAAATTAAAAGTGAAAAATCAATGTTTAAATTTTCCCATCGCCTTTCAGTTTTATTTTTGTAAATATCAAGAATCAAATGTATTGACTTCTTTTGGACATATACATTGATTCGATACATCGCACAAATGCTTTGACTCTATATTTTAAACCAATAAAATTGAAATAATGAATTTTCCTCCTACTTTGGCACTTTTAATAATATTTCAACTAAATTCGTAGCTAAAAGTAACTCTTAATCTAAAGTTGAAGTAAAATTCAAAATATTCTTCCTATTTTGCTTAATGCTCAAAACACAAACTTGAAACATACAGAAACGTTTGCTCTAAATAACAGAAAAAAAAGTACGAGAAAATGGGAAATAAAATAAATTATCTTAAATTTGGCTTTAAAAATTATTCCATTTTAAATGAATTAAATGTTCGTCCTCTGAAGATTTAAATATTCTATATTAGCCGCATTATTCAAAGTTACAAATTCAAGAACATTTTTAAACAACTTATAAAATTGTAATTTTAAATATCATTTACTTATTTAAAGTTAAATTTAAGCAGAAATTTTCCGCCAGGTAATATGTCTTCAAAATAATTCTTAAAGTTTCTTCAAAAAATTTTAAAAATCATCGATTATTATGTGAGTGTTAATTCATTCCATAGAATATAGCATTTTCGTTTTATTGTAGCAATTATTAATATAATAATTCTATTACATTAATATATCAATGTATTCATAAATATAAGAACTCTGACTGTTTAAATTTAATGAATCTTCACATTTCAATAGAAATGGAAAAAAAAGTATCTCCTTAAGCCATAATAATATCTCAAAAATGAAAACGACGAAAATTCATTTCATCGTAGCTCTCCAAACGAAGCGGCCTCATTATCTTCAAACTGTGAAATGCAAATTAAGCACTCAATAAAGTGATAAATGCTTTCTTCTGATCGAAAAATTTAATGAATTCTGCTCAAATATCCGCTCGAAATCAATTTCTGCTTGTATGAAACTTTATTTGAGAGAAAAATTTAAGGAATTAAGTGAGCTTCAAAGAGTTTTAATATAAAGTCCCTGAATGAACTTTTAAAAAAAGATCGAAAATCAGCTATTCAGGGGAGAATGCATGCGACGAGCTATTGAAATATTCAATTGAGAATCATTTTCCGAGATATTTCTAGGAAAGAATATAATATGCATGGAATAATTTTGTTTAATTCTAAAACTAATGTTAAACAACCATATCATGATATATTTTTTACAAATGAAATCTTTCAACTGAATATAACTACACTTGAAAATTTTTTGCTTTAACATAAATATCGTTAAACACTGCTGTATTTTTATAAATGTTTATATCAATAGTATTAAATTTTCGATTTGTTTTACTCATTTGGATATGTGACCACATTAAAAGTGCTTAAATGGTGGAAATTAATTGAAATACTGGAGCTGGATAAATATTTCAATAATGTAATTATTAAGGAAAGTGTTAGTATATTTAGTTACTTAATACAGACACGATGAAAATGGAGAGAACAAACTTATATTTGATTAAATGAATATGGTAATTGGAATAATTAATTATTTTGAATTATTGAAATAAAATATTTAATGTAATGTAAATACAAAAAATTATTTTAGCGTCTATATCAAATTATTTTTGGAATCATAATAGCAAAGAATTTAGAATAAAATACACTCAGCATTCAATGCTCTTTAAGCTTCGCCTTCTTTTTACTTTTGTATCAATCTTTTCGATATAATGAAAAAAAATTAAGAAAAACAGAAATTAATAAAATAATGCAATCAAATAAAATTATAATCGAGATATATCAAGCATAACGGTACACCGTTTTCAGTTTGGTTTTAAAAGAAAAGATGACTTTTAGTTTCAAAGAGAATTCCAATATCTATTTATTATGAACTCAGAAACCTTTAGTGGATTTTTTAAATATTATCCAGGAAAAGGAGTTATTTTTGAAAGTCAACAGATGCATCATGTATTTGTTCTTTATCTTCAATTTTCCCTATGTTCCTATACTTGAGTTAAGAATTAGAGGTATGGATTACAATTTTTTTCACATTCCATTTTTAATATTTTCAACTTGCAAAGAGGCCTGCAAGAAATATTCTTTCCCACATATCTCCGATTACACAACAGGATATGACACAACTTTTTACAGGCCGAAAAACTCCCCTGAAACGCCCTTTCCCGAACAATATATCAACACGATTCCAGGGATGCAGATAGTCTTCCTTCAAGATTGGGTGTCTATGATCCTTACAATTTTTCTTCAATAATGGATTTGCATACGTGTCACAGGCCTCAAAAGCGAGTAGTCTAGGCATGCAGAGAGCATCCAAATACCCAGTTAGGCACTTCAACGAGTTGCGGATACGTGCCCTGAGTGTACGAACGAGCAAAAATTGCAGGCAACTTATAGTGTGATTAGACTAGTCTAGAAGAGTTTGGGGAAAGCCGGAAATGAATGATACCTATTTTTAACTCTGGTATAAACTCTTCCTATAAATATGAATATCATGCGAATATCATTTGCCACAGTTGCTGGAATTCTGATAAATATGTCGCATTCGTATATTGAAATTCTACAGCCATAGAATTCTGACTGAAGATATTCTAAAATAGATTTCTGACTGAAATTCTGTAAGATAGAATATACTACTTTACTGTAAAATTCTGTATTGCAATACAGAACACACAATACAATAAGGTATTGACCGATTTCAACTGGCAATTAATATTTCGGAAAATGTAAGCAAAATATCTAATTCAGAAACTGTCCAGAAGAAATTACACGCCTTTCTTCAGCTTCCAGAAGTCCGCCCCCCCCCCCCCCCCAAGTGTCAAAGAAAATCTTGTTTACATTGCTTACATTCATTCTGCTAAGTTCTCATAGAAATATTGAACTGAAAACATTTATCAAACTCCCCCCCCCCAAGATTATTTATAGGAGGATTCAAATAAAATACTGCTTTTATGTCCTGATTCCATGAATATCAAAATATATTAATATAATAATTTAAAGATAAGTTTTCTTATGAATTGGATTATTATTTTCTGTAAAAAAATTGTTTTAAAGAAAGTTGCTTTTATTCAATATACATTATTTGCAAGATTTGAATTATTGACTGACATAAAAATTATTTCATGCAGAAAAAAAGTTTAAAAAATTGTAGTTTTTCCTCTTCAAAGTTTAGTAATAATTATTTTCTGTGTGTTAAAATGTATCTAGTTTTCATTGAAAAAATAATTTTCCACGTGCATTTTACGAATTTCATTGTTAATATTATATTTACTGTTTTTTTCTATTTGTTTTAAATAATTACCTGCCTGTAAATTCAATTAATGTATAAACAGTTTCGAATTTTTTTATTTCTTCTGTTCAACTTTGAAACAATAATAAAGTTGCTGCAATCCTTTATGATTGAGCTGGAACGTGTTTGAATATCCTTTCACGATTATGTACATGTTCATTAAATGAATAAAGTTGTAACTCATTATCATTTTCATTAAATGGATTATCCTCTTTCATTTATGCGAATGCCAATGTAATGTCATTTTTTTTTAATATTTTTCTTTCAAGCGAGCAAAGACATAAACATTTGTTAAAAAGTTGAATTTTGAATGTGAATAGTTATTTAAGTATTATTTTCATTTAACATTTAAAATTTAACCAAAACTATTAAAATTTTTATTTCACAGTTAAACTTAAACTTTGAATAATGAAACTCCTCAGATCTTGACATATTCTATCTTCAGATCTAATCCTTTTTATTTTAATGGGTCAAATATTCTACAGACAAAACTGTTTTTCTTGAATTTTTGCAGTTTTCCCTTCACCACCGGATATGGTGACGCGTCACAGATCTCAAGAGCAAAAACGATTCGAAATACTGATGGGCTACCAATTTTCAGCTAAGCATTTCAATGAGCTGTTCATACGTGTTCTGTGTATGAGAATAAGCAAGTTCATTATAAAAGGCTCCCTTGGCGAAACTGAATTAGAAGTAGCCGATAGTGAAAAGTGTAAAAAGATAATTTAAAAATTTAACCTTTATTTGTCACTGGCGACGTTATACCCCAGCCAATTTGACTCGAGTATGATTTGAAAGATACGAATAAATGAATGAGCATTTCTTTTCTTTTCTACTATGCTATTTACCTATAAATGTTAATAAATTGAGTTTCACTTTCTTTCATTCCAGATATCTGCTAAAATTTTTGCTTTACTTAATGATTTGAAAGGTTAAGAGAATTAACTTGGTAAAGTATTTCTAAATAAACAAGTCAATATGCAGGATATCCTCCAAAAGTGAAACAAGTCTATGCCTTTCTAAATTTATTACATTTAGATATATAACTTCAATAACAAAATTTCATTAAATAAAATAGGTAATTTTATTAAAAAAACATTTTGGCTTTTGTGGAGATTGAAATTATGATGAATTTTATATGCATCAGTGAGTAAAATATTTCTCTTACATTCATCTATGCACATATAAGGCTTTGTGTTTCGGATATTTGCCAGAATATGCTTATTTAAAAATTAAAAGGAGTTCATCATAAATATAAACGGAAATATTTATTAAACTCGGATTTCGATACAAGTATTCATTTTTTTTTAAAATTTTAGGAGTTCTATTTATAAAATATCTAATATTAATCTTTTCAAGTTAATGATATATTTCAATACGGAAGAATGTTTGAAATTTTGATGATTTTTATTGCATGCAATTGTAAATGTAAAAAAAAAATCTAATGACAATTTGTAAGTTGCCAACATTCTTCTAGAAAATGTACTCACAGAACAGTTTAAAGGCATCAAATAACAGTATTTTTACATTCTCGGGAAAAACGAGACTTTATATAAGTAACAAGAAAATTCTCGGCGTATTAATTTTCAACTTATTTTCATGCTAGTGAAGGAAACTATGAGGTGACGATTCATCATTCCTAAAGTGACAGTACAGAAAATACTCAGGCGTTATTACTAGTATCTATATAGAATTACTAGATTCCAGTGACGTAAACTATAAGATCATGATGAACAACTAGTTCTTTACTTTACAACAGGTCCCACTTCAAGTGGAATCAAATCTTTCTACCCCCAGAAATGTAACTAAGACAAAAGTCTTTCTAAACGAGTTGAAAAAAAAGAAGGAATTGGAACCAAAACCATCAATTTTCAAACAAAATAAATATTTTCTTCATGCAAGCGGCTTGCCATATAAAACTTTTCTACAAGTATGTGATATGGCATATTTAAAAACTCATTAAATTGGTCCATTATGTACAATTGATTAACGACTGATGTATCCAATTAATTTTGAATGATACTGCACCTAAATTCTTTGATAATACTTCTACAGATGTATTATGAAAATATATTGTGCTTCTTCTTACCTACCTGACAATGGTTGGGCGCTGGATTCCTTCATAGATGAATTGACTTACAAATACTTTTTTTTAAATTTCCTCGTATTCCACAGAATTTGAATCTTTTAAACTTTTTTATGTGCTTACGTACGCAGATTTTTTAAAACACATCATCTGTAGAAGCAGCAAATCTTAACCGATGAATTAAAAATCCGGTCTTGAGGTTATATGTGTAAACCTGGATCACATTTGCGCAAGTATTATTAGAAGAATGTAATTTTTTTTAAGCGTCGAATATTTTGAATGAAGTACTTCAATTAACGTTTAATTTGATAATTTTTCAAAACTTAATGTAAATTAATAAATTTGTTATTTTGCAAATGTATCAAGATACTGGTCTTTTAATAATCTTTTGTGATGTGCATTTGATCTCTAGAAAAGACTCTAAAAGACTCTGACAATTACTAGTCTGATGTATGGCGAAAAAAGTTCTAAGTAAATAAATGTGTCTTTTTATATTTTAGTAAATTTACATATTTAAAAATGAAACTTCATGTAATCATAGATGTATGCAACAGAACATAATTTTTTGTTCTCAACCCCTACAAAAGCCGAAATGTTTTCGCACATTTGGGTCTCTTATTTCATGAAACTGCCCAACTCGAAATATTGGTCTAATCTCAGTAATTTTAAGGAACTAAAAGCTTGCTCATTTTTGTCAGTACTATTATTCAGAAAGCATTTTGCTACAATGAGAGAAAAGCTAAATTTTGGATTTTTATTATTTATAAATAAATAATATTTTTCCATTTTATATATGAAATATTAAATTATGCATTATGTATGCAATATTTTTGCATGCCAAAAAATATGAAAATATTGCATGAAATGGAAAGACAATAACTGAAAATAAATTAAAATTTATTTTCAGATTAAAAAGATGAAATAAAATGCTATAATTTTTATTGAGACAACGATACTAAACTTGTTATATGTTCGATGAATAAGATCTGAGAATTTAGTTGCAAATAAAAAAAATTACCTACATTTTCAAAATATGTTAATTAACCAGATGTACTTAAAGATATTTAGGGAAAAGAAGTTTTTAAATCAATTCCTGCATATTTTTATTACGTAAAAAGATACAGGAACTGATTTATCTTTTTATTATGAGCAATATGCATGAATTACACGGTTCTATGCAGGAAATACTGAGAATACAATGCTAAAAATAGCTAATATTGCTTTGGTTATTTATTATTGTTTTAAACTTTAGATTTTACTGTCATTTGAATTCTAATTTACCTGACCAATTAAGATTTCAGAATAAACCATACATTAAATAAATTTTATAAAGACATTTCTTGCACTTTTCACAATTTACGATGTTTTGACATTAAAAAAAATATTTTCTTGTTTTCTACAAAGACTCATCTGATAATGAAAATATTCGAAATGCGAAAGTATCCACTTGAAAAAAAAAGCATCTGGCAGTAGTGGGGAATTCAATGAACCATAGCCATCTGCTCATCAGGATTCCAATATTAGACATCTCATGGGAATAATAGATATATTCTATGTTCTGCTGAAAGCACCATTCTTCCACCAGGAATATCTCTTGAGTGAGTGTTATAATACATACATTCATTAGATAAATTTTATTTGCCATGATAACCATAAGGAGAATAAATCCATTTTAGCACAAAGGCTGTCAGAAATTAAGCACTGGCTATACATAATGAATTCTCAAAACTCACAATTAATATTCAAAGAATATTATTTTCCCAGACCTTACAATTTGTAGAATTAATTAAATCATTTCATTTATAAAAACGCTTTTAATCAGTAAGGAGGCTGAAACTCAGAAACATATTTTGTTGACTGATTTAAGTCATAAACTTTCTGAAGACTGACTGATTAAATTATTGTAATTTAATGTATGTTGGGGAATTAGTCAAAATGGGTACGTGCTTTGCGGAAACTTCTAGTAATTATCATTCTAATATCTCTCTATATGAGCAAATGAAGAAATTCATTTTGCATCAGGTGAAAGAATGGTATATAAATATATGGAATATATTTGGACACATTTTCTCGATATTACATAAAGGGGTTAATTAAACTTACATTGCTTAAAATATATCATTCAGTTTGTCTTTGTTTAAAAAAATAAAAAAAAACTCATAAGGAAATAAAAATGTTATGTATATTTATGAAAAAATATAATTCACAGAAGCAAGTACTTAAAAATCACTAAAAAGGAAATAATAATAAAATTAATATAGACAAAAACATCCTTTATTTCCTGATAAAAAATATCTTTTATATCCTTCCGGAAGAAAATAAAAGAATATATTGAAATTAGAGGCTTTAATTATACGGTATTTGATAATAAATAGAGATTAACAGCTAAAAAATATTGAATTTCATATTAATATATTTTCAAAAAGAGATGCAACATAATGGTTTTATAAAATTCAACTTCAGAATTTTTTTTTTGAAAATTTGTTTTAATGCTTTCAAAATAATTTAACAATTATATAATTAATTATCAGTAATCTACAAGATGCTTTATTATCTGATATTCAAAATATCCTAAAATTAAAAAAAAAATATTCAAAATATTTTCAAGATATCCCATTTTTAAAAAAAAAGTTGTGTATTTGATTTATATTTTTCAGAATTATTTTCGTTATAACAGCTTAAAGAATTGTGTATGCAAAACAATTGCCTATATATTTATTTAAAAATATCATATATAATATAAACGGTACATATATATATAATGAACAAAACCGTAACATAGAAATTATTTCCTTTTTTTAAAATTTGACTTCCTTTGTAGTTGTAAGTCGAGGAAATGATAAGTATACAAAAATTAATTTGTATAAAAATTAATCTGGGTAATAAAATAATAAAATTCATTTTTTTTTCTCCTGGAGACTTATCCTGATTTTTTTCAAGAATAAAAGAAAAGCTATCTGATAGATAGATTGCCAATGCCCAGAGAACAGTGCGATGGAATCATTCATTAAAAGATTGCAGAAAACGTTTTAGAAAGTGCGCCCTCTATTCAGACTTTGAAGTAAAGTAAATCATAAACAAAATTAATATTCTCTAATTTCTTATTTCAGGATTTCTAAATTTAATTCTGACTATTTATAAAATAGCTAATTTTTGACACGTTATATATAAATTTTGTATTTTAAAAATTAATAATTGCCATGTTAATAAATGTTAGGTAATTTTTTGTTCATTAAATTAATTTTTTAGAAATAATTCAAGATGAATGCCAGCAGATAATTAATATAATTTTTTGAACAAATGAGTTTTAAAGGTAAACCTGATATCAATAAAGTTCGGCATTTTAACTTACAGCCAGTCAAATAAATTGATTTCACTTCATTGCCATCTCATCTCTAAACTCCACACAACTATAAAGATCAACGCTCAGAATGTGGTCCCAGGTCTGGTCTCCTGTGAGTTCCAATAATTGCTTTCCAGCCAAAAACCGAATTAACCGAAAGAATGCAAAGTATCAGAAATCTAAACTCTAATTTCCTTGTGCAAAGCATTCCGCTGCAATTAAATTTCAAACATAAAAGTTAATGTTGATGATTCTTCTGATTGCCAAATTCTATTAGATTCGCACCGTCGGTCAACTTAAATCTTGCAAACGTTTGATTTCTCTTTTAAATTATTTAGATGATCGCTAGTCAAAACAGCTTCTTAAAAGTGGATTGAAACAACTGGCTGGAATCGCCAGTGTTTGACTGGTTTCGCAGCACTACTGTTAGCTCGGTAAGCAAAGGATTTGAATGACGTCCTCTCTAATCAGTAACTTATTATATTGGATGGATTGGATCGAGTCATAGTAATAAATTATGCAAAGTTATGGTTTGTGAAGAAATACAGATAATTTATTTAAATTGATCGTAAATTAATGTAAAATTATAGTTCTGCTTAGAGATGTGAAATCTGGCAACTTCATTTCCGAAACGAATTAGTTTATTAAGCATAACATATCCATAATGTAGTGTTGAATATGTCTAAATTTACTGCAAGGGAATCGCTGAAGCAATAATAAAGATTATAAGGCACGGATAATCGGAAAGGTATCTTTATGCACTACTTTGCTAAGAACAATGACAAAACAATACACGTAGCAACATTACATATATTACTAGCTTACCCGGCAAACGTTGTTCTGCCTTATAAATTATTTCCAGTGGATATTTTGGTTGTTAATGAAAAAATAACAAATGCTTTGTAAGTGTGTGGGGATGGGATCTATCACCAAAAGAGGAATGGAGAGCTGTAGACGATAATCGCCGATTTAGTAAAAAAAAACATTCATTTTCTCAATACAATGTATTTCATTAATGTAACGAACATATACATTATTTGATCTCTTAAAAGTTAAAAGCAAAGTGAAAAAAAGTAATATATTTTTTATCCTAAAGTATAAAAATGAAATAAAGAAAATCAATATTAATTTCGAAGAGCAATTGCGTGTACGATATTTTTTGTCAGTCCGTCTTTAGCCAACACAAATACGCTCGATGGTTTGTCCACGCTAGAACATGCCACGTATAATTGTCCATGTGAAAACATGGTGTGCCCAAATCTAAGCCGCAAACAGACATCGTGTTTGGGCTTGCTACTTATTGATTGCCATTGCGAATGCCAATCTAATAGGAAATTGAAAGCGTTTGAATTCAATTGGCACGTCTGTGAGAATCATTGGCATTCGTGGCAGCAAAACATTTTCAGCTCTGAATTTGCCATTCAAAATGGTGGCTTCGATAACGTTTTTCATCTTCCGAAGTAAAATAACCACATAACCAAATTCAGTCTTAGAAGGTGTGGTGACATGCCTGGCAAATCCAGTGTGTTCAAAAACTCTGTTGGATAATTTACAGCTTCATTAGCATCGGAAACTGTATGGATCGATTTGTATGATAGCAAGTAGCCTGGCAACGACTGCTGTATCTTGAAGTTTAAATGGTCGACGTCCACATTTTTTTCTGCCAAAATGGCTCTTTCTGCCAGCCACGCATGATTTATGTATTGTGTGCGTACATCGGGAAATATGCGGTCAATGAGAGCATTTTGCAAATCAACGACAGTGCAGGAATTTGTGGGAAATTTTATGCATCCAGTATTTTCTTGGACAGAAACTTTTCCATCGCCGATATCTAACAATTGGTCCGAGAATGTGTCAGCAGATGGATGTTGTAGCATTTGGATGCGCATGTTTATTTTTAGCTGAACGTTTTCAACATTACTCCAAAGTGGCGAGGATTTCAAGCAAGCCTTGATCTCATTAGCATACGTTGCACGTGGATGGGGCACCCTAATAACCTAGCATTGTGAAATATATTTTACTACCTATTCTCATACCTATAAAATACACATAAAAAACTTCATAAAAATCGGTCGAGCGGTTTCTGAGGAGTATGAACACAAACACCGTGACACGAGATTCTTATATATTAGATTCTTATATATTAGATTAGATTAGATTAGTAAAACTATATATATA
>JAPMOR010084898.1:0-33649 GCA_026543865.1 Argiope aurantia
ATTTTAATAAGTAACTTTGAAAACAATTTACCAAAAAGTTCGTCTTAAATTAAACTTTGGGTATACCTTATTAGAACTCTTTAACATAATATTTGAACAAAATCTTAACGTGAAAGCGTTTGATTAGTATTATTACTTATACATATTTAAATAGAAAATTTATAATTATATTAAATAAAAATTTGGAATATATCTTTGATTGAATTTTAATTTTATTCACATTGCTCCAATTTTAACTTTGCTTTTAGTCTTCTAAAATGTTCAAAAAATATTCAATCCCAAATGAAGATATTTGGAAAAAGAAAAGCTATTCGTAAAAAGGAGCAAAATTTTTTTCATTTGCATGATCATTTTGAAAACTTATTTACTCATACATTTTTATTCGAAGAATAAAATATTTGAAATTTTGATGATTAAAAATATAATTAAAATAAAAAAAAATATGTAAATATATATTTCTAAATAATAAAAATATTTTCTGAAAATATCAATTATATAAATTTTGTTATAAATAGCCCAAAAAATCATTTAAATCTTTCAGAATATCATGATTCTTAGTATCTTAACTCAAAACTGCTTAAATTAACCTGTTTGTTAAATTAACAACCAGCAGATGGAAACTGACCATCTGGTCACCATACAGTTTAGTTAATACGGGAGAGCAGCATTCTCGGTGAGCAATCCATCTTTATAATCACACGTGCTTGCCTAATTATCCTATTTGAACTTAGACTGGATAGAGATTGTTATCTTATTTCTAATGTAACCAGATTTTCCTTTTTTATTTTGAATATTGACAAATTTTGTAAAGTAATTCTTTTTAAAACTGGGGGTTTAATGATTAAAAATTCTATAAAGCACCAATAAAAGAAATAAAATGCAACATATTAACAAAAAATAAATAATTTTCTGTTGTTATGTATGATGACTTCTATTGCAGGCCTCTACCTGTGTTTATGCTTAAACTGAGCTCTTTAAGCAAAACTTTGACTCTCTGGTGCTATAAATAGTTCACATTTTGCATACAACATTTGTATTTGTGTAATACCCCTTCGGTGCCTGTACCAATTTTTTTATGTGTGTTGTTTCTACTGTTCGTTAGATTTTAATAAATGTGTATTATAAAATGGAATTTAGTATTTGATTTAGCTTCTAAAAGCAACAATTAATATAATCCAATATACTTTCGTGTAATCTTTTGCTACGATGAAAACTCGAAAAAAATTTAACTTAATGAAGGTTTTTTTAATACTTATCGAAATGGATATTACCTTTCAATACACTTTAAAGAAAGTTTAAGTTTTGGAAGAAAATATGTATTAGCGTCAGGAAATTACTACTATCTTTTTTTTTAAAAAAATGAACAAATTGAAATTCCAAAGCATACTAAATTACAGCCTTCAAAAAATTTTATAAACGCGTTACATTAATTTTTTTCTAGCTGTATCGAAGCTTAATAATCTGTCTTAAATTACCTTGTCCCTTAAAACTACGTTGATAAATAATAAGTAATTAAAATTATTGAATTTCTTCAATGATGTGGAAAAGATAAACATCCGAAGAATTTTGACATCATCTTTATGAATATTGATGGTTTCAGTGCCGTAATTCTTTTCTACACCGAAATTCACCTCTAAGTATATGATTGATCATTACAATTAAAACTGCCTTAAGTAGTTCACCTTCTGACACATTTAGGGAGAGAAATTTACTCCGACCAAAATACCAATAAGCGAAAGACATAATAAATCACGTCTTTCGGTGTCAGGTACATTAGCTGTTTTTATATTCAGCGACCCAATGACGAGAATCAAAACATCGGAGGCATTAAGGTTTCAGCCTCATTCATTACTTTGACACCTAAAAAAAAATTTAAAAAAAAAAAATTGGACTGCTCCACGTCTTCGCATCGACATACTTGATGTGAAGCAATAAGGGTTTGTACTTTCATTGCTTACTTAACTACGCCCTATGAAAGCAGGTTTTTTTTCTCTTTGTTTTTGTTTATTTTTTACTAATGATATGATAAATTAAATTATAATTATGCGCGTTGAAAAGTTTCGGATCCTAAAAAATAACTACGGCATCTCAGTCATGAATACAATGTATTAGTGTATCGTATTTTACTCTTTTATCTAATGATTCGATTTTTTTAGGAAGGTCTGATTATAACTGAAATATGACTTTTAAAGTGAAAGTTGTTATAAATATAAAATATCAAAGATATTCTAGAATATCGAATAAAAATGATTTCAGAAAGAAGCACATAGCAGAAAATTTCAGAGACAAAAATTTATTCATACTATTAATTATAAAAATTATATTAGTTTGTATTGGAGGGTTTTTAATGATAATGTTCTTTACAGCGAATTTGTTTTCGTATTCAGCGCAATCCGCCAAAACACATTTTATTTTTAAATAAGATTATGCCGTTATAAGAAAATAAGGGTTTGAAATGACTTAATCAATAAAATTAATCATTTTGTACTAAATTTAAGGGATCATTTTGAGCACAATCACAAATATACATTCGTAGTTTATTCATCTTCTGTAATATGTCTGCCCCTCAGGTGCTCACATTCTTTAGGTGAGTACGTTTGTCCCAATCCCGAGGTTCCCAGGAATCTGTACTCACTTTATGTTTACTCTTCTTTGCGCCTGCTGCTGTCTCCTTTATTCTTCTTTCCCTCGAGGGCAGGCGTGGGAGCTCTCCATGAAAAAAGAAGCTGTCACGGCTCTGTTTGTTACCTGCTTCCCATGGACAGCAAATACCCCCACGTGTTTGCCGTGCGTGGCGATCCATTAGACGGGAGATGCACTGTGGTCCCCAGTATATCAATCGGCTGGTCGCTAGCCACTTGAGAGGTTGGTTTACTTGGGATCAAGCGAAGGGGTTACTCCTTGGGCTTGGCGTTAAGGGTCCCCGTGAGTAACTCTGAGTGTATAGGTTCCGGCCAGCACTAAGGTAAGTGTCGAGGCTGGGAATGGGCAGAGTCGGTAGCTGCCTTCCCTTGTTGGGCTACGTGGTGTGCGTTGCCGTCGGGCACGAATCTTTCTTAATATCGTATGGCTCCTCCTAAAAAGGGTCCCTTCAGTGGGTGTCATATTGTTCCAGTACAAAATATAGCAAACTATTTTGATAGGTGTTTCTCCGTCTCGTATTTAGAATCGAATGAAACATTTCAAACAGTGTCGCCATTTCTGGTCCAAAAAACCATAACAGTAACTGTCGGTGAAGTTACTTCAATCAAAAAGATGCACTCTGGTGACTTGTTAGTACAGTTGAATTCTCGAAAGCAATTCCATCAGATGTAAAAATTAAAGGCTTTGGCTTCAATATCTGTTTCTGTAAAACACAATTCTTTAAAGAAGTCTAACGGTGTCATTACCTGCGGTGAGCTGCTAAATATCCCTGTTGATGAAATTGTACATGAAATGAAATCGCAAGGAGTTGTAGAAGTTTGCCGCATCACAATTTGACGTGAAGGACAACGTCTGGAAACGAAGCATCATATTTTAACGTTTATGACTCCAAACTTACCTAAATTTGCTTACGCAGGATACATAAAACTACCTGTGAGGCCTTACATTCTTAACCCACTCAGATGCTTTTGATGCCAGCGCTTTGGCCATTCAAAGGCAAATTGCCGCGGATCACTTACCGTGCCCGTTGTGCAGAAAAGGGTCACGACAGTCAGCAGTGTGAATCAAAAGAAAAATGTGTCAACTGCGATGCCACCATCCATCCTATTCTCACATTTGCCAACGCTGGAAATTAGAAAAAGAAATCACAGCAATTAAAATAAAAGAACATTTGTCATATCCGGAAGCCAGGCGTAGGGTAAAAGATCAGACACTAACTCCTGGCATCAGTTATGCTTCAATAGTACAAAAGACATTTTGCAAAAATTGTTCCTGTCAAAAATGTGTAGCACTTGCAACAAAAACAAAAACGACGAAAAAAATAACATATTCTGATACAGAACAATCTATGAAGAGTATTCATGAAAAACCTGTACCACCTAAACCAAAACGGAAATCAAAGTCAAAATCACAAACTTCACTGATGTTAAATCTTGCGAAACGCGACCTTCAGGGGTTCCGATGAAATGGAAAAAAAATCGACCTTGAAGAATTCCGTCACATTGGGACTAGCGACGCAGGGTGTTGCCCACAAGGACTTGACGTCCATATTTGGTGGCCCCTCAGGGGCTGACCTTCTTTAGGTGAGTACGGGTGTCCCAGTCCTAAGGTACTCAGGGATCTTTAGTCCTTTTATGTTTACACTTCTCTACATCTTCTGCTGTGTGCTGTGTCACTTCCTTTCCTTGACAGCAAGTGAGGGAGCTCTCCATGAGAAGCTGTCGCCTTTCTGTTTGTTTCTTGCTTCTCATGGACAGCCAAAACCTCCACGTATTGGCCGTGCGGGGCATCCCATTAGAAAAGCGATGCACTGTGGTCCCCGGTGTATCAATCGGCTGGTACCTAACTACCTGAGTGGTTAGTCTGCTAGGAATCAAGCGAAGGGTTCATTTCCTGGGCTTAGCCTTAAGGGTGGTCACGGTCCCCGGGGGTGACACCCAGTGTATAGGTACCGATTAGCACTAGGGTGGATGCCGAGGGTGGAAATGACCAGAGCTGGTAATTGCCTTCCCTTGTTGGGCTCCGTGGTGGGCGATGCCGTCAGGTCTGAATACCCATCAATATCAATACGTATGAACAAAAAAAAGTTCTAACTTCATTGGGCATCATACCGTACAACATGCTTTAACTGTTAAAAATCACCATTCCTTTTTTGTTGTCAAGCGTATTTCTGAAGAAAATGAAAATTTTAATTCTGTGTCACCTTTTCTCGTACAGAAGTCATTCACAACAACCTCAGGCGAGGTTTCTTCAATCCGAAAAATGTGTTCTGGTGACTTGCTGGTTGAAGTGAATACGAAAAAGCAAGCCCAGCAAATATTAAAATTGAAAGCTCTAGCTACCATTCCCGTTACAGTCAGTCCACACACATCATTAAATTATTCTAAAGGCGTTATATCCTGCGGGGAATCTGTTAATGTTCTCCTTGAAGATATATCTGCAAAACTAAAATATCAAACTGTAACCAATGTACAACAGATCTCTATACGGGGGGATGGCCAAATCCTTCCCACTAAACATTATATTTTCACTTTCCGTAATCCAAGTTTACCAGAATTTATTTATGCAGGCGACATTAAATTACCAGTAAGACATTCTAAAGCCAACAGCCGCGGTACTCTTACTTGCGCCCGCTGGGCTGAGAAAGGGCTCGATAGTCAGCAGTCTACCGCACCTGAAATATGTGTGAACTGTGGTGGCAGTCACACTTCCTTTTCTAAATCGTTCGAACGCTGGACACTTGAGAAAAAAATCATTACAGGGAAAATAAAAGAAGCCTTATTCTACCCTGAAGCCTGGTTTTGTGCTGTAAGTAATTTTATTCTATACTTGTAATAAAGCTGAATGTGTGTGAGTGTGTGTGTGTGTATGTGTGTGTGTATGTGTATGTGTGTGTGCGTGTGCGTGTGCGTGTGTGTGTGTGTGTGTGTTGGCGCTCTACAGGCCAGACCATTTAACCTACAACAACCAAATTTGGCACGTGTATACCTTGGAGGACGGGAATGTGTACCTGGGGGTTATTTTTTCGAATTTTTAATTAGAATTTTATTTATTTAAAAATTAAGCGAAATTTTGACGTGTTTCTGCTATACCATCCGAAAATATAACCACACAAAATAGATTTTTACATGAAGTTAAAGATCAAAAATTTATGTTTTAAATGATACCAATGTTTTAACCATAAAATTAAATTTCTATTTTTAATTTAAATTTCTATTTTTTAAGAAAATTAATCTCAAATTATTATCCAAGATCGAAAAAGGCAATAGTGCAACTTTTTAGAGAGGTTATCCTTCAAACAGCATTCTTTAACATCCACAAAGAACCCCTTAAACCTCTGGCTGCGTAATTCTTTAAAATCAGTATTTAGATGCGATATTTGAAAATAAGTTCAAATACTTTTTAAAGAAAGTGAACTGATATTATATGTTACACGATAATAATATAATATAATAAAAATCTGTAATCGTAAAAATAAACACTCTAAACTGCAAAAAACAAAAAACAAAAAAAAACATTGATTGCTAACCTTCGGAAATTGCGGAATACGCAGCTGGAGAGTTAAAGAACATTCATTAAATTTATTGTTACGACTTTCTTCACATTTATAATTTTTTTGAAAAAAGAATCCATTAATAGTTTAAAATATGTTTGTAATCTTTTCAAAAGTATTTAAGATTGCATTATACTATCTTTTTTCAATACATCTATGGGCCGCGATGGCCTGGTGGTAAGGTCTCGGCTTCGGAACCGGAGGGTTTCAGGTTCGAGACCCGATTCCACCGAAGAACCGTCGTGTAAAAGGGTCTGTTGCACGCTAAATCCGTCCTGACAAAACGTCCTCCCGCTGGTGTGGTGTGGAGAGGTGGGTGCCAGTTCAGGTGTCGTCCTCGTCATCTGACCACGGTTCAAAATCACGAGGTCCGTCCCAAAATAGCCCCAGTGTTGCTTCAAACGGGACGCTAATATAACTAAACTAAACTAAACTTCAATATATCTATTCTTAATTTACTACAAAGTTACAAAGTAATGTAGCGAGAAATCTGTGATTTCAGGTGAATATTTAAATATCTGGTATAATAAGTTCTTATTCAACCAAGGTTTGAATTCATAAAGTAATTGAATTAATTAGAAAATGTTTCTTATTTTGGGCTAATCATCTGATAGATCTTTCATTTCAATTTCCATGCTTTCACATGTTTAATAATATTTGAATCATTGCTCTGGCTGCCTAGCGCAAATGAAGCGTCTAATTATCCAAATCAATTCCTAAAGCGCTTTTATAAATGCCTGCACCAATTTTATTTTATTAATATATTATATAAAAGAATAACAATGAATTGTAATTTCGAGATAAACATCTAAAACCGAGTAAATAAGTTGAACTATATTTCTACTAAATAGCCGAAGATCTTCTAAATATAACCCTAAACTTTTCTTTTGATCGTGGCAAGAATTCAGATAATTGATTAATCGCTTAATTCAGATGTTCGAAAATTCTCTAAGATCATCAAAAGGCCTCATTAGTCAAGAGAGGTGTCCGAATTTAAGGCTCTAGTGGAGCCGCATTCGTTAGCCTGATCGCACCTTTGGTGCACCTCATCGAATGACTGACATTGATGAATTGCGTTGCTTACTCTTCTGCGTTCAAAACACCAAGTCTACCCGCATTATTAGCAAAATTTCGGCAGGAAGCATTTCCTCGGAATGTACTAGGAATCGAGAGGATTAATCGGATGCTTCTTTACTCTTTTATAAAGTATTACAGAATACTTCTTGACAGAACAAAAGGCATTCATGTTAAACTAAGTGTTAAGTATATTTACTTCAGAAAGATTTTGTAAATGGCAACGATTATAGTAATTTAAATCACAGTAAAGAACGTTCTAATTCAATAAATAACATCAACTTTACATTTATGCAAAGTAAAACTGAATTAATGTGTTTTAGGAATTGTAGATGAACTATAAATTGGGCTAAATAAGTTGGTTTTAGAAATTTTTTTAAAGATTTTTTTTTCTTAATAGTAGCTGTTTCCGTAAAATCTAAAGGTGGCAAGAATGCTTAATCTTTGCTACACAATATACTTTTTCAAGTTTAATTAAACGTAATTTTACGTTTTTGTGAATTAAACAAATATGATTTCTTAGAATATGGCCTTAAAAAGTATGTGAATACAGAACAATTTAAATTATATTTATTTAGAAAAATTAAATAAACCCTATTTTCTATATATCCTGTGAGGGTATTTAGCATAGCATTGAAAGCTTTAAATAATCCAAAATGTGTTTTAATATGAATAATCTTCCATTCAGATGGTAAATGAACGTAGTTCACAGAGATGTCGCAGTCAGGTGGTCATGCTACACCTCTCAAACCTCTTCACACTTCCTCACCTCTCAGGACCTCACCTTCTTTAGGTGAGTACGGGCGTCCCAATCCCAAGGTACCCAGGGAGTTTTCCTTTTCCCAAGGGGTTTACTGCCTTTGGTAGACACGGGTGTCGCGTCCCCGGGTTTTCCCATCGATCTTTCTCTTATTCATATTTCTCTAATTTCCATTTTTCGAATAATCTCAATTGATATTTCATTTCTTATTTAGTTGGATTTGGTTTGAGATTTTAATTTGATGCTAAACCCATGTGTTGGCCGTGCATGGTGACCCGTTAGGGGCAAAATGGGATCCTGGGGTCTCTTTGCGTTCCCTTTGGCCCACGCTGCTCCGTAAGTCGCGCGGCAGGAGTGAGCCCGCTTCTGTCAATCGGCTGGTGGTGCTTTTCTTCGGGAACAAGGAAGAGCTACTGGAGGGTAGGTCTGCAATATATGTAGGTCTATATCCTGGAGCCATCCCTAAGGGAAGTGGCGAGGCTGGAGAGCCCCTGAACTGGTGGCTGCCTTCCCTAGTTGGGCTCCATGGTGGGTAGGGGAGTACTGGGATAAACAAATTCTGCTCATTATGGGTTCCCAAACTTTAGGTCCCGACGGAGACGAGTGTCCGTCAAAGCACTATATGAATTTTGAACGATTTTTTTTATTATTAAAAAGATTGATGGTAATTTTAGGAATGTTTCCGAATTTCAATCCATAAAACTATCCTTGGAATAGTTGGTGAAGTCCAATTTATTAAAAAAAACTAAAGTTGGAGATATTCTCACCAAAGTAAAATCTTCAAATCAAGCTAGATTATTACAGACTCTTAAATAAATAGGAATGCACGAAGTTACTGTTTCTGCTAATAAATCATTAATTCAGTCTCGTGGGGTTGTCTCTGAATCTAAATTCAAATTTGACTCCGAAGAAGAAATTCTTGAATGTTGAAACACTTAAAAGAATTTATATCAAACTTGAAGGCCAAATGCAAGCAACTAAACATCTAATACTTACATTTAACACTCCTACACTACCAAAATCAGCTCGAATAGCATACATTAATTGCCCAGTCAAACCTTATATACCAATTCGTTACTATGCTTTAAGTGCCAAAGATTTGGGCATTCTATGGCAGCCTGCCGCGGCAAAGAAACGTGTGGCCGTTGCTCGGAAATTGGGCACAACAGCAAATTCTGCTCCGCTATCCCAAAATGTATTAATTGCAAAATTGACCATCCATCTTATTCTCGGAAATGCCCTAGATGGATCGAAGAAAAGGAAATTCAATCAATAAAAGTCATTAAAAATATTTCTTTTACCGAAGCACGAAAAATTGTAGTTTCCAGGACACCGACTATTGGAGTGTCGTATTCTTCTGCTGTCAAAACCTGCCCCTATTGTTCAAATAAAACAGCACCACAAACAGAAATATCATCTGATAATAATCCAACGCCTTCATCTAGACAATATTCAGCTAATCGCAATAGATCCAATGATCCTGAAAAAGAAATAATACAAAACAAAACTGGACCTCCAAATATATCTAAAGTAAAAGACAAAAAAAAAAAGGAAACTAACTTTGGAAATCTAAATGACAATAATGACTTAAAAATACAGCCCATTATTCAATTAAAAAGAGGTAACATTATTCATAACAAAACATCTCGTATACCTACAACCAACAATAAATAAAGAAAAAACACCTAAGAGAACGTTAAAACTTTTCAGAGAAACAAAATCTATGAGAAAGTCTCGAATACAGATAATGAAAAATAACTTGGACGGAAAAATAAGAGATTCCCTTAAAAAACGTACACTTACTAAACAAGATTTTTTAAAACAATCAAGAATTGACGAAGATGATGATACTGATGATTTTAAAATTCACCATCTGATGATGACGTGATGTTCACTGACGGGGTCGAAGAGACTTTAAATACACCAAAGAAAAAATAAACTTTTATGGCACTTAAACTTATTTCGTTTAATTGCCGTGATTTAAAGTCCCTCTTTGATGATATTAAATCGCTTTTAAATAAATACCAGCCCGTTTGCCTCGGCTTACAGGAGACTTGTCTTTCTCCTGAAGATGTTATTAAAATTAAATATTATAACATAATAAGGAAAGATTACATTCAAGGTGCAAGAGCTTCAGCTGGTGTAGCAATTATAATCTCAAAAGATTTTCCCTTTATACAGGTACCATTAAATGTCGAGATACAAGCATTGGCAGTTCAGCTGTAGATTGATATCCTTGTTACTGTTTGTTTTATTTACCTCCTTCCTAATTATATTTGCACTCAACAGGAATTAGATGAATTAATCGATCAATTACCTGAACCGTTTTTTCTTCTTGGGGATCTCAACGACCATAACCCAATATGGGGCAGTCCAGATGTTAATATAAGAGGTAGAATGGAAATCCTAACTGAAGACCATTGCATCTGTGTATTAAATAATAATACCCAAACATATTTTCATCAACCAATCCGGATTTGGCTCTTTGCTCCCCTTCTTAAGTCATCAAATGGAATTTCAATACAGAAGACGACCTGCATAACAGTGATAATTTCCCGATCATATTAAATTACGTTGATGATGACATTAGGTATCCTGAAAGACCGAAGAAATTCATATTTCAAAAAGCAAACTGGACACTATTTTCACAACTTGCTACAATAACATTTGGAAATGTTAAAAGACTATAGCATAGTAGATACAGTTGACAAAGTTACAAATTTAATTATTCAAGCAGCAGATATAACTTTTTCTAAATCATCAGGGAAAACAACAAAAATATGGAAACCCTGGTGGAATGAAGAATGCCGAATTACTATGAAAGAACTAAGGAAATCTTGGGGAAAATTCCGACGCTATCCGACCATTCTAACCTAATTGCTTTTAAATTGGCTGGCGCAAATTTTAGAAGAGTCAAACGCGTAATTAAAAAGAAATCTTGGCAAAATTTCATTAACTCCATAAGTAATTCAATATCATAAAAAAAGCTGTGGAACAAGATAAGGAAACTTTCTGGTAGATATAATGATAGCCCAGCATTATCCTTTTTGAATTACAATGGACAAGTCATAACAGATATTAAAGAAATTGCGAACACATTAGGAGAAACATTCGCTGCTGTTTCTAGTGCGAATTCATTTTCGCCAGATTTTATTTTATTCAAGACAAAAGAAGAGAGAGAAGATATAAATTTTAATACCATTACAGACGAAGAATATAATTGTGATTTTTATTTTAATGAACTCAAACGCCCTTTGAGTAGATCGCATGCTACTTCCGCTGGTCCTGATAAGATTAATCTCCTCATGCTCATTCATCTAACAGAGACATCCATGCATAATCTGTTAATTTTACTTAACAGAATATGGAAAGAATATAAGTTCCCCAATTCCTGGAGGAGATTCACGGTAATCCCTGTTTTAAAACCTGGCAAAGACGTTATAAATCCTAGCAGTTATCGACCTATAGCTCTCACTAGCTGTCAGTGTAAGGTATAGGAAAGGATGGTAAATTCTAGACTTATACATGTTCTGGAAAAGAAGAAATGGTTTTCGCCTTTTCAAAGCGGTTTCCGAGTTGGTAGAGGAACAGTGGATAACATCTTACAATTAGAAACTTCAATACGAAAGGCCTTTGTTAGCAAAAAAGCTCCTTGTTTCAATTCTGTTTGAGATGGAGAAGGCATATGATAAAACATGGTGATACGGAATTTTAAAAGACCTCTATGAAATTGGTTTTAGAGGCAATCTCCCAATTTTTATTAAGAACTTTTTAAAGGCAAGAACATTTGAAGTCCGAATAGGAAATATTTTATCTCTCAACTTTTACCAAGAGGAAGGTGTTCCTTAGAATAGCGTTCTTATTGTTATCTTATTCATTATTAAAATAAGTGGAGTCATGAAGCAATTACTGATATGTGTGAAAGGCTCTCTTTTTGTAGATGATCTTGCAATTCACTGCTCCGGTACAGATATGTTATATATTGAAAAGAAATTGTAAAAAGCGGTGAATAATATCAGTCAATGGAGCGGAGAAAATGGGTTCCAGATTTCAACTCAAAAGACAAATGGCGTACATCTTTGCAGAAGACGTGGTCTCCATTTGGATCCAAAAATTTTATTCAATGATTGAACAATTCCTATCGTAAAGGAAGCAAAATATTTCGGACTGATACTTGAATCTAAGCTGACTTTCAAATCTCACATAAATTACTTATAAAGAAAGGGCATTCAATACATAAATCTTTTCAAAACACTTTCCGGAACATCATATGGAGCCGGAAGCACTGCTATGCTGAGAGTTTATAAAGCTCTTATCCGTTCAAAACTCGATTATGGATGCGTTATTTGTGGATCTGCTGCAAAATATACACCAAGCACTCTTGATACCATGCATAATCAGGGCCTCCGGCTGTGTCTGGGAGCATTTAGAACATCCCCGATTCAAAGTATTTATGCAATGAGCAATGACCCTTAATTAGAATTGAGACGGGAGAGGCTTACTCTCAATGCTTTTTTTTAATTAAAAGTGATTCACCTCACCCGATACATTATAAAGTCCTTAATCCTATATATGGGTCATTATTTGCGCTAAGGCGTTCGTTCATCCCTTCATTCGGTTTTAGAGTTGGGGACATTTTGAGGAATTCTAACGTTACTGATTTTCTAATCCTGGAGAAAAATGATTAACTTCCACCTTGGGAGGAATTGGATATAAATTTTATTAACGAGTTTGAAGACTTTCCGAAATCAACAACACCTAATTTCATATATAAAAATTTATTTTACGATCACAGAGATCGTTTTTCAAACCATGAGCCTGTGTGTACTGATGGTTCTAAGAATGAAGATCATGTTGGAGCAGCAGTTGTGATAGGAGATGTTATTATATCAGAAAGATTACATCAGTTTTGCTCAGTATTTACCTCATAGATATATGGTGTATATTTAGCTTTACTTAAAATGAATAATTTGGGAGGGAAATTTATTTTATATACCGATTCAAAAAGTGCGATCGATGCTTTGAAGACTCAATCCTCTTAGTCATCCTCTAGTTCTTAAATGTGCAGAAATGTATAAATATTTAACCAATAAAGGTCTGTACATTGCATTTTTTTGGATTCCTTTCCATGCAGGTATTGTAGGTAATGAGGTAGCTGACCAGGCATCTAAAACGGCTACGCTCACGGTGGAAAACTTTGTCCCACTAAACGATGCTTTATAAGCTGTTAGAAATTTGATCAGTAAAACATGGCAAAATAATTGGGACAAGCAGTACACAAATAAATTACACGTGTTTTGCCCTTTTATCGGTCGCTTCAACACATCTAATTCATGCAGGAAACAAGATATCATATTGACTCGCCTAAGAATCAGTCATATACGACTTACACACAAACATTTGCTTTGCTCAGAGCCTGCACCTATTTGCTCCCATTGTCAATGCATTCGTTCAGTGCGACATATTTTAATAGAGTGTCAAAATTTTAATACATATAGACTTAACCGATTTAGTACAAATAACATTACCTTAAGCCAACTGATTGGAGAAAATCCCCATCCAAACCTTTTTAAGTTCCTTAGGGATGTAAATATTTACAAACTCATTTAGTTTCTTTTCTTTTAAACTTTAAAATTTCCTTTTACTGAACTGGTGATTACAACATAAAATATGAAGAATGCATCTATCCAGTGTTTGGCGAAGTTTAGTCAAGTATGGCTCTTGCTCCATAAAACGCAACTCAATCAACCAAACTTCCTCACTGGAGCAGAGGGAATGTTCTGCCATCACGAAGTGCTCGCTCATCATGAATGGCATCCGAAACCCGACTCCACGAAACAAGCCGAACAAGATGGCGCATGTATGGAAAAGTAGTGCATGTTAAATTGACCTGGTCAAGTTTAGATTTCTGTTCTGGATATAACTGATGTCAGAGTATCATCCTTGTTTTTGTAAAATATTTAAAAATAAATTATTAATTACTCATTACAAAATAAATGAAAGAGCTACAATATTAATATTATGATACAATATTAATATAATATAATACTGATGCATCAACTGTTGCTTGACGTATCAGTTCGAGAATTGCGAGTTGCATGTCATTAATTCCTGGATTAATAATATTCCTTGTTTTAATACGATGATTTTAGACAAAACAATCGTGTTTGAATTTTTGTAAACACAATCTATTTTCTAAAAGATTTAAAATTCTTTTAGTAATGAAATATTCCGAATAAATGCATATTAAAATACATTGCTGAAATTAAAAATAATGTATGCAAAGAAATCGAAAAAATTTTGTTACCAAAAAATGTCTCAATGAAATCAGTGAACAAAGCGTTTAATACTAAAAGCAATAAAAGTAAAAACAGGTTAAAGCTATATTCTCAGTAAAAGAATAGCTGCCTTATTTTAAAGTTATTAAATTTATTCCAACTTACATAAAAAAAATGTGTTTGTGATATTTGTTGAAGAATAATTCAAAGAAAAAATTGGAACGTTGATATTTTCTGCGCTAACTTCTTTTTCGATTTCGCATGTTTATTTGTTAGGATGAAATGGATGATTGAATAGTGTAGAAATTTCTGGAGCAGTCGGAGTGACGGGCTTTCTCCATGAAGTTTCCAAAATAACAGTGTTTTGAATTTTGTATATTAGGAAGAAATGAAGATAATGAAATGTTGAATCATTATCTTAAATTTTCGAAATAGTGGCAATTGATTCCTTTTTCGGTTAAATTTCCGGAGTAAATTCTCCCCTCTCTCATTCCTTTCATAAATTTTTAAAATTAAACAGGAAATTAACATTTTACATCGAGGCATGGAACTTTTTCTTAAAGAATAAATGTAAAAAATTATCCTGAATTAATATATCTAATAAAGATGCAATTTACAGTCAATAAATAGTTGGTTCTCACTTAAGTAAAAGCCCCTCAGGGGCTCACCTACTATAGGTCAGTATGGGTGTCCCAACCTCGAGGTACCCAGGGATCTATACTCTCTTTATATTTCCACTCCCAAACGCCTTCTGCTATCTGCTTAATTTTTTCCTTCCCTCGATGCAAGCGAGGGAGCACTCCATGAGAAGCAGTCGCCGCACTATTTGCTTCTTGCTTCTCATGGATAGCCCAAACCCCACGTGTTTGCCATGCGTGACGACACATTAGAAAGACGGGCGGTGCACTGTGGTCCCTGGTGTATCAATCGGTTGGTAGCTAGTCACCTGAGTGATTAGTCTGCTAGGGATAAAGCGAAGGGGTTACTCCTTGAGCTTGGGTTAAGAGTGGTCACTGTCCCCGGGGGTAACTCTGAGCGTATAGGTTCCGGCTAGTACTAGGGTAAGTGCTGAGGCTGGAAATGACCAGAGCTGGTGGCTGCCTTCCCTTGTTGGGCTTCGTGGTGGGCGGTTCCATCGGGCCCGACTCTTCCTTAATATCGTATGGCTCCTCCTAAAGAGGATCCATTTAGTGGGCAACAAAGAACAATGAAACTTTCTCAAAATCTTCCAATATTTGACACTTTTTTTGTAATTAAACTATTATCAGACAATAACGAATCTTTCAACTCTATTTCGCCTTTCCTTGTTCAGAAGGCTATCTTTGCAACAGTTGGCGAGGTCTCCTCAATTCGCAAAATGCGTCCAGGGGATTTGCTGGTGGAGGTGAGTACTGAGAAGCAATCGCATCAAATTTTAAAGTTAAAAGCGGAGGCCACAATACCTGTTTCTGTCCAATCACATGTAGCATTGAATTATTCAAAGGGCGTGATCACTTGCGGCGAATTGTTTAATGTGCCGCTTGAGGAAATATTGAAGGAATTACAGGTTCAAGGAGTGACACATGTACGCCGCATAACTATTCGGTGGGATGGACAAATCCTTGATACTAAGCATCTCATACGTTCCTTTTTCATTCGTATTTTTTGGTAAATATTACAAACAAATCTGTAGTTTAATTTCTCTTTATTCATGGAGACACCTACTCAACCTTCACCAGCTTCATGAGTTCAGGCATTGGGAGTACGAGATTCTTATCCACGAAGCAAGTGGTGTTTTGATAATAATTTGATAATTTTCGGTCTACCCTGCAAAGTGTTTTAAACCTTTTTTATTATTATTATTTATGTTGTATTAAGCAACAGATACCTATAAAATAAAACAACTCAAAATATTATAATTTTAAACTAAAGATATGTTTAGTCGTTTCAATTATTAAAAAAAATAAAATAAAATGTATCGGTTAAAGTAGTATTTATGACAAACAACTAGCAACATCTAAGAGGACGGCTGTCAATTTTTAATGTATAACTGTGAATTTTGTTGAATCTTTCAAATGTTTCTGGTTTTTCTTTCTCCGATGTTATGCTATTTAATCGTTTAAAAGATTAAGTACTATATACATTTTATGAACAGCCTTTTACATCATTCATACACTTCCTGAGAAGTTGGAGAGGTTGAGCATGGATCGGAATCATTTAAGCTTTAAATTATCGGAAACAATATAATGTACTTTTACATGAACAGAATGCGAGAAATGTGAGTAAAACTGGCTTTAGCGCGGTAATAATTTTCGAAGTTAGTGAGAAAAATGCTTAAAATTTCGATTGCATTTTTCAGTAAAAATGTCTTTATTTTTGTTGTTAAAAGTTATTTTGTTGTCTCTTTATTTTTGTTGAAGATAAATCTCTTTATTTGAAAGTGGTTAATAAGATTATGTTATTTATTTATTTAAATCCAAACTAGAAATAATCAATCATTTTAAGTTTAAATGACATTAAAATAGAATAAATGAAATTGAAGGATAAAAAAACTTGAAAGAAAGGATGAATCAGGCATGAAGACTCTATCAGGGATTCACCTTCAAGCAGGGATTTTTTCTGTGAGAGTTCTGATTTTCGTCCAAGTATTGGCTCTTTCGTTATCCGAAAATACCAAGAAATTCAAGTTTTTAGAAGACAAAAATATTACAATATGCGGTCAATATCATTTAAATTATCCTGAAGAGCAATGCACTGTTAATAAATTAAGCCATTTAAAAATTATGAATTTGATATGTAAACTATTTCCAAAATTTCTAATTCAAATCTAATCAATCACACTAAATTAAACCATATATAATTTACGGTCTGCGGAATAAAAATCAAGAAATTGAAACATATGAGTGGAATCTAAATATCTTTCAAAAAATATTCGCGCTAAATCAAAATTAAATGTACACCTGAATACAGATATAACTATCAAACTTGAACTTCCACGCGTTTAAGACGGAAAACGCCTACAAGGTTTGGTCAAAGTACACTGTCATCACACCATTTAAAATAAACGATCTCAGCATCATCTATTAAGTTGAAATAAACACTAAACAGAAAAAAAAAAGTATCGAAAGCCTATATTCAGATGTGAAATAATATCAGAATGCAGATAAAACTTCCCTTATCAGAGCTTCTTTATCACGAAAGCTTTGGGAGATTAATTAAAACAATGTTGCATGATTTTTTGTTGCCTCAGATTTTTGAAAATTTTAGCGTTTAAATTAGAAAAAAAATTATTTAATTTCATTGCTTTAATTAATTAATTAAGACAAACTCATCTCTTTCACCTTAAATATCAACCAAAATTTTTCCATGACAAATTTCTATTTTTAATTCAATTAGTCAGCTTTCCACTAATTTTCATTAGTTTTATTTAAATTTTGAATAACAATTTCTTTGAATAGTAATCACTCATAATTTTAGATTTATCTTTGTTTAATAAAAATGAATCAACAATATATATAAAACTATTTATTAAATTATGTATTATTATTTTTCTCCAATAGTAATATAGAAAAATATTTGTAAATGCACTTGAAAAAGAATTCCCTTCCCATAAGAATTCCTTTCACTTGTTTATAAAAATTAATCTTGTTAAAATGGTAATTTTCTGAAATAATAAATTTACATAATTCAAACTAGCTTTTTTTTTAAAGGAAATCCTTATTTAGATATACATCTGATATAACACTACAAATATCTATTCATTTTTCGTGTGGTAGATTTGTGTACAAATTTTTTAAATCATAACTATTACGTTTATTAATATTGTTATCTTTCAGAAATTCCAAAACTTCTTCCTTGCAATTAATTATAAATTTATCTTCAAGATTTTTAATTTTATGCAAAATCATATTTAAAAAAATGCTTTCCCGTCAGTAATTGTAACTACCAAGGCTACGAGTCAGAAATCTAAATTTTAATGGCTTCTTTTGTTTTTATGAAATTTAATTGTTAATAAAAAATATGGATAATTTAATGAACAAGTCTTTATCTTATGTTAGTGATTTTAGCAAAAGCTAACATTCTCTAGCCTAATTTCTTTTTCATGCATTATAATCTACCCGGGGTGCACCTCGAAATGAGGATGAGATGCTTCCGGCATGGTGGTTGGATTTCACCACCCTGGAGGGTACACAAATATGTGGGGTCTGGCTACTCCCATCGATGACGGAACGTACTTCCTTAGGGAAAGATAGTATCGTGGCCGGTGATGGCCCTTAGGACTCAACCACAGTTCCCGCCAATGTTGCAGTTGAGGCATTCCGGTCATTCAGTATTTATTATCCATGTGCCTTCGGATGGGTCGTAGTGTTAGTAATATGACTGTTCCTCTACTATAAAAAATGTACGTCGAATTACAACCACTCGTATATTCGTAAACTAATATTTACAATATCTAGAAATTAAGCTAAAAATGTTAGTAGCTTTATCTACTACAATAACAATAAATCTCTCTTCTGTTTTCTTTTCCATTTCTTTCTTTAAGAATTTGCTGACTTAAAAGCTTCTTTTTTTAAAATCTGTTCGCATTCGAATTAATTATGGTCTTTAATTTCATCGATAACTTTCATTTCCCACTCTCTGGGCCTCAAAAATGGAAAATGGTGTTTTCCGGATATTTTAGAAATAAAATATCTGGATAGACAAATTCTATTCAATAGAAACTCAGATTATTTTTAGAATTTAACCTTTCTTTCAATCTAAATTTTGTTCCCCTTTCCATCAGTTTCCTTAACGCGCTTGATTCCATAACATTTAAATTCGCTGCTATAATATCTATCTTTAATAATGATAATATAGCAATATAAGTAAACGGATATCGATTTCACAACTTTTAAAATTCATTCTTTTATGCATTTTTAATAGTTACAATTTCTCTAATTCTGTTATAATACGTCAAAATGTTCAATATACTTATCTTTTCAAAATGGAAACTAAAATGTTTTAAAATTATCACTTATTTCCCTGCAAAAACATTAAATTAAAAAAAATGTAATCAAATGAGTACAGCTCCTCATTTGGTCGGGAGAATCGGTACAACCCTCTCTAAAATTTGAAATATTAGAAAAGAAACAATATTATAGTATCTGAGATATTTCTTTTTTATATAATTATGTTCAAAGGATCCTTTCATGATTAAAATCTAAATAAATTAATATTTTAATGACCTTGTAAGAGATAAAGACATTCCTCAAAATAATGCATGATAACAACATAATAATGTTCGTAGATTCAATAATACAATGAGAAATTAACTTAACGTGAAATAAAAAGCAAACAAAAAAAGCAACATTATTTCGAGAACTTCATTGATTGTTCATCAGATATACGTTAACTTATTATTAAGCCTAATATATGTCTATTTGAATAAAGTTAAGTTAGAGAAACTATTCATTCCATGTTTATTTAATTGCTTACGAAATATAATAATCTCAAATACCTCAGAATTATCAAACGAAGAAATATATTTCCACATGCTGGTCAGAAGTAATATGACTTACCTGTAGAATACAATAATGTTTTATTTCCGATTTATAATTTCAATAACTTTCCCAAGATATCTTTTATCGTCAAGCAAAACAGATTAATTTTTCTTTGATATATATAACTGATTTTATTTTCAGTGTCATATTTTTAATTTTGATTGGTTGGTTGGTTGGAGTTTTATGGCGCAAGAGCCATATCTGGCCATAATGTGCCAAGCAAAAGGTAAAATAGGCCTTATTAATCATTAAAATTACTTACAGCACAAAACCAGGATAAACATTTCATAAAACATGGATATAAAACATGATTGCATAACATTTATATGTTAAAAATAAAAAAACAAAATAACATTTTGAAAAGTAAGCAAAAACAAATGATGGAAAGTCTCTAAAATTTTTAAAAAGATAGGGCAAAAGTAATTTGCGGAAACATTAAATGTGATTTAAAAAACCAATGGCTCTCAGAAAGTGGATTAAAAGTAGGGCATTCAGTCAAGATGTGTTTTACACTAAAATCAACATGGCAAGTCGAGAAATTTGGAGCCCTTTCGCCAAAAATAAGGTACCTGTGCGTGAAATGTGTATATCCCGCACGGAGACATCCTGAGAGACAACCTGACATCAGCCCTGCGAATAGAGAGGAGGACAGGCCACGGGCCAATGTTATTCTTCACTTCATGCAGTTTGTTATGAATCTGCAGATCCCATTTATTTTGCCAAGTTGAATAGACTATTGAAAGACCTCCTAATATCATTATAGGGAAGCCCTTGGTTCAAAAACGACAATGCAGATTTTGCAGCAGAATCAGCCGTTTCATTTCCATAAATGCCGAAATGACTCGGAACCCAACGAAAAATTATTTGGAAACCCTCATTTTGCAAGAGGCACAAAAGAGATAAAGTTCGTATTGCTGTTCGTATAATCGCATGCTGTGCATGCGATTATGGTAATGAGAAAGTGTTTCCAACGCACTCATGCTATCGGTATAAATTATAAATTTTCGCTGTGGCAAAGATGAGATCTTCTGTAGAGCGCAGAATATAGCAAACAACTCAGCAGTAAATACTGAGCAACAATTATGAACCCGATGGCTCACTGTATCAGATGGAAATACTATGGCATAACCGACATGACCATCTGATTTCGAGACATCCGTGAAAATAGGATCAAAAGAGGAATACCGATGGCGATGATAGTAAAAAAGCTGTTGGAAGACAACAGGTGCAGTTGAGGATTTGTCGAAGCCTTTAAATGGATTCACAAAAGAGAATTTCGGGGTATCCCAAGATGGAAAAATAAAAGAGTCAACAGTTTTAACACTAACAATATTGAGGCCCGAGTCACTTATGAGCATTTTGGCTCTCTCACAGAATGGTAGAATGTGAGAGGGACGGGCATCGTAGAGTCTACGAAATTTACTCGGGAATGACATTTGTCTTAAGTGGTGTTTAAAAATAGATTTTGTTTTGAAATAATATGAAGCAGAAATTTTCTGGCATCTTAAATAAAGGGGCAACTGGTGACAAATAACATAAAGGCTTTCAGCAGGAGAAATACGGAACGAACCGGAAAAAATCCTTAAAGCAGAATGTTGTATAGTTTCCAGCCGCCGTAAAACAGATGATCGCGCCGAACCATATACCATACCCCGTAGTCAATGCGCGAAAGGCCGATTGTATCATAAATGCGGAGTAGGGAGGTCCGATCAGCACCCCAGGATGTTCTGGAAAGTACCTTCAAAATATTTAACATTTTCTCATACTTCATCCGCAAATGTAAAATATGCGGAAGTAAGGTGAACTTCCGATCGAATATTACTCCCAAGAACCGTATTTCACTCACCATTGGAATAGGTATATTTCGAATGTAAATATTCGGATCCGGGTGAATTATTCTCTTCCGGCAGAGGTGAACGCATCTACTCTTCTCAGGTGAGATTACGTGACCATTGTTGTTGCACCAAGCTACCACCTTATGAACTACATTCTGCAATTGTCGTTCTACGAGATTCATGTTGCCACCTTGGCATAAGATCTGCAGATAGTCAACATAAAGGGTTTCATTAACAGATGAAGGCAAATGATTTAAAACATGGCTAAGATGAATAATAAAAATTGTGACACTGTGGACACTTCCTTGTGGAACTCCCTCAGCTTGAATAAAATGATTAGAATTAAAATTACCAATTCGAAAAAGAAAAGAAAGTTTTGATAAAAAGTTCTGTAAAAATATGGGCAAGTTACCCCTGAAACCTAGATTAAAAAGTGTTGCAAGTATGCAAGTATGAAAGTATGAAAGTGTTGAAAGTGCGAAAGTAAGGCGTAGCGCCATGTATGGTCTTATGCCTTCTCTATGTCGAAAAATATGGAAACTAGGTGGTTCCTCCTGACAAATGCGTTGCGAATTTGGGTTTCATGTAATATGAATTTGTCAAAAGTATAGCCACCTCTAAGGAAACCACTCTGCAACGGGGAGATGCATCCTTGTTTCTCTAGTTCGAAAATTAGACGAGCATTGACCATGCGCTCGAAGGTCTTACAGAGGCAGATTGTAAGAGCAATCGGTCTATAGTTCAGAGGGACAGATGGTTCTTTTCCGGGTTTTAAGATAGGAATCAGAATAGCCTCAGGTCATTGTGAAGGGTATTTCTGCTCAGTCCATATTCTGTTAAAAAGCAGAAACAGATTGGAAAGGAAAATTTAATTAAAATGACGGAGCGTGTTATACGTGATTCCATCTGGTCCAGGACTGGTATTATGGTCTTGAGACAAGGCCATTTCCAATTCAATCATCCGGAATTCACAATTATATGGAATGGCATTTCGGGCTTTAAAGTTCAAACGCAACCATTCCTCGCAATTCTTAATTCCAGAAATTCAGGGCTGTAAGAATCAGTTGCGGAAATCTGTGCAAACGCTTGGCCGAGAATGTTAGCAACGTCTAATGGGTTCGAATACATCATATTGCTGGTTTGTAAAACAGGAATAGAAGTTTCGATATAGATACCATTAGCGGCCTTTACTTTCCTCCATAAATGTTTACTGGAAGTAGAGGATGTGATGGATGAAACAAATTTTTCCATGATTCTTTCTGACTGCTGCGCCGAATGTGGCGTTCTAGCGCTTTGGCGCTTTTAAAAGCGATCAAATTCTCAGTCGTAGGGTACCTTCTAAATTGATTCCAGAGTTTCTTCTGATTTTTATGACTGTCGAGACAAGCTTCATTCCACCACGGTCTACGAAATTTTCTTAGACGTGGGGATGTTTTCGGAATGGTGGGGTTCACGGCGTTCATTATCTTACCAATGACATTTTGTACTGCTTTCGAAATATCTGCATCACTGACCGTAGCTTCATTGATAACTGCTAGTTGTGATAATGCAGTACTGTCTGCCCGCTGGAATAGAAAACGCGGAGGACAAATAGCCGCACCGCCGCTATCATCGTGGGAGATTATTAGGGGAAAATGATCGCTATTGTGCAGATCCTCTCCTACTGTCACATTCAACATCGGTAGCAGTTCGGGGGAGCATAAGGCTAGGTCAAGACAGTGGAAGCTACGTGTGGGCGCATGGAAGTACATTTGCTCGTTATTATTGAGCAGACAGAGACAGTTGTTTGCAATAAACTGTTCGATCTGCTGCCCGCGAGATTTTGTACTATCCGAGCCCCACAGAATTCTATGTCCATTGAAGTCACCAAATAAAATAGGTGAAAGAAGTTGGTCCACTAGATTGTCTAGACCTTGATGACGAATGACATCGTGTGGCGTAAGATAGATGCAACACACTGTGACCAAAGATCGTATATGGACCTGCACAGCCATAGCCTGAAGAGATGTATGCAAAATAAGAGGAGTGCTTGGATAAAAATTTGAGGTGAAAATACAGACTCCTCCAGAACCATGAGATCCAGTGTCTGTATCCTTCCGAACACAGGTATATCCGCGTAACTTGATGGGAATGTTGTGTGTCAAGAAGGTTTCTTGAACACCAAAACAGACAGGATGAAGTTTGTTTAAAATGTACTTAATGTCAGGAATGCCGCGACAATTCCTAAATATCGAGGTACCCATTCAGAAATAGAATTTGGAGGAGAACGATTACAGGCATTAGTTGGAGTTGCTTGGATTTCGCAACTCATCTCCAGGTTATCATCATCCTCTGATGGATGCAATGTAATATCTGGGATATTTAAAGAGCAAACCAAAAATGGATGGTAAGTCCTTGTGAACAACACCTTTTTTTCGCTAGCCTCAAGGCAACTGAATTTTTTGAAGAAGATCTTTTAAGTTTTAATGGGAGTTCTGATTTTGAAATGCCATTTTTCGCAAGCTTTAGCTTTTGCGAGTTCTTTGTTTTTTTCTTTGGTACTCTTTTTGATTTCGGGGGTTCCACTTCTGGAATTGGATTACTTTTTATAGATTAATCATAATCAGAATCGGATATTTTTTTAGGGTTATTAGTTTTAACAGTTCGTTTCAAGCAATTTTCACAAGAACAGTTTGAGCAGAAATTTTTTAGTACAGCCGAGGCATAACTGATACCAGGAGTAGGGGTATGAGATTCAATTTTACGTCTGGCTTCAGGATAAATTATATCTTCTTTTATTTTTCAAGTTGTGACCTGTTTTTCTAAGTGCCAGCCGGAACAAGATCGAGCATACGAAGGGTGATCTCCATCGCAGTTCACGCACTTTTCTATTGCGTTGCACTGCTGGGTATCATGCCCGTTTTCAGCACAACGGGCACAAGTTAGTGTCCCGCGGCAATTAACTTTCGAGTGGCCAAATCGCTGGCACTGAAAGCACCTCAATGGATTTGGTATAAATTGGCGAACTGGTAACTTGATATACCCTGCATAAATATATTCAGGCAGTTTAGGATTATGAAAAGTGAGTACGAAATGTTTTGTGGGGATTAGTTGCCCATCACTTCGAATTCATATTTGCCGAACATGAGTCCCTCCTTGCTTTTTAAGTTCAGCAGATGTCTCTTCAAGAGGAACATTAAATAATTCACCGCAGGTTATAACGCGTTTGGAGAAGTTGAGAAATGAGTGAGGATTCACCGATATAGTTATATTAGCAAGAGATTTCAATTTCATAAGATGTTGGGATTGCTTTTTGGAATCTATATCCAACAACAAGTCACCAGAACGCATTTTTTTTAACAGATTTCACATCGCCGACGGTCGCAAAAATTGCCTTTTGAACTAGGAAAGGAGATACGTTATGGAAAGTTACATTGCTTTCAGATATTCGTTTTAATATAAAGAAAGTATCAAAATGATCAATATTTGGAACTTTGAATACTTTATGCCCACTGAAGGGAGGTTTGCGAGAGGAGCCCATACGGTATTGATGGGGATTCGGGCCCGACGGCACCCCCCACCACGGAGCCCAACAAGGGAAGGAAATTACCGGCTCGGTTTTTGCCAGCCTTGGCATACACCTTAGTGCTAGCCGGAACCCTTACACTGGGAGTCACTCCCGGGGACAGTGACCAGCCTTAACGCCAAACCCAATTAGTGACCCCTTCGCCTGATCCCTAGCAGACTAAGGTTGATAGCTACCGGCTGATTGATACACCGGGGACCACAGTGCACCACCCGTCTAATGGGTCACCACGCACAGCAAACAGGTGGGAGTACTTGCTGTCCATGAGAAGCAGGAAGCAAACAGAGCCTACCCTCGAGGGAAAGAAGAAAAAATGAGACAGTAGAAGGCGCAGTGAACATAAAATGAATAAATATCCCTGGTAACCTCGGGATTGGGACACCCGTACTCACCTATAGTTGGTGAGCCCCTGAGGGGTTCTTTTTGATTTTGAGGCCAAGCATTAATTTGGCAAAAGACCAGCAATAAGTATAAAAGTTAATCAATATATAAAATCATAAAACGTATTGCAAGAGCTGCGCATATACAGAAATTGGTAGCATTTAAAGAATAATATTTCACTTTTGACGAGTTAATATAATATAAAATTTTAAAAAATGTTTTTTTATACCATCTAAGTGCCATCTTTCTTTTTTATTTCTTAAATCGTTTCTCAGTTGCAGCCTATTCTTTTCTTTGTTCTTTTCATATAATCTTTATATTATGGCGTAGCCAGACAATATAGGATCCAAGAAAATGTTTAGATTGGAACATCAAAATTTATTTCCTGAAGAATAGGGCATAGGCAGTTTTCGATGTGCATTTATGATTGTAATACTTTCAGTCGGGATCTCTTAAGACCATAAAGACATTTTAGCCAATTGTGAAACCCTATAATTACATGATTGCAATAATTGCCATAACTTTAAAAGTGGCGGTTTTGTAGGCGTGTAAAACTTATTAATTCAGGAATTCTGGAATAACTAAGCACTCCTCTACTCTTTTAATCAATCTGTAGAGCTCAGTTGCTCGAAATCGTGATGTATGACAGATGGATATCCTTTTATAACTTTTTTATACTGTTAAAAAATGCAATCAAAGGGAATGAAAGTTACCTGAGGGATTATTTAATATATTCTAGTTATTTTTTATTGTAGTTATAAAATTACAATCACTAATATAGTTTTAAACTTACATTACTTCAAAAAGTACTAAAGTTTCCTCCTTTCACTAATAGCCCTCTTTTCAACTGTTGTAGTTCGACTGGTTATCTGGCAGTTGTGTTGGAGGAATGATACTTCGATTGTTGTCAATAATCTGTTTTGAAAATATTTTAAATAGTGCAAAGGGTTGACCAGGTGTCCCCGGTATCCAGTTCTTTCTTCTTTTTAAACGAAATGCAATTATCAGTTTCAACAGAGTTAGTTATCCGTCAAAATAATAAAAGTTCCTCGTGGTTCCGACTCATCAGTTGTATTTCTGCGATGTCTGGTGAGCGTGCAGGCTTATAAAACTGGGATTTATAGTAATTAACCAAAAGGTTTAAAACGGATTAATATTGTTTGAGTAGCTCTTTTCGTAATTACTTTCTTTGTTTTATAAATACTTTTCCTTACATATTTTGAGTTAATTATAATTGTTGGAAGGATAGACAAGAAACATTAACAGGAATGCATCTAATGCCAACGCTAACCGAAAATATCTCTGAATATTGCACTGAATAAAGATAGCTGGTGTAAACAAACAGAAAAAACCTTCTTTAGTGAATACTGCTTTCAAATAATGATAGTAAAAATATTATTTAATAAAAATTAGTAAATCATACTCTTGATAAAACTTGAATGCATAGTTTTCATTTTATTAGGAATGCAATTTTACTTTTTCTTCAATAAAATCATCATTTCTTATATCTATGATTTCATAATAATACCTCAGGACTGAATAGCAAACGATAAAATTCTTATAAAATTTTTTTTTGCAATTTCTTATAATAAATATAAAAATTGCAAGTGAGAGGGTTATTTTTTTAGAATTTTTTTTTTAGTACAGTAGATTTTATAATCAAAAATTCATTCCTAGTGTTTTAACGTTTTCTCTAACACATATATCTTAAGGGGTTAAACTTCACATTCTGCAGTATCTTCCCAATTATTTCTTTTTATAAACTGTAAAGTAATCATCAACAGCACAAAAAAAGACCTTTGAAACTGCTGTGATTCGCGTTTCTAATGTCAAAAATGTTTCCCCCACCTTGATAAAAGCGATCAGCTTAAAAATCGATTTACTTGATGAAAGAAAAATATTTTTGTTCGGAGACAAAATGTATGACGCTGCAGTTTCTTATCTGAGTACGTCTAGCAGATTAAGCACGTACTGAATGGAAATGAACCCAGCTTTCTGGCATCTTGATTCGTGTCACTGGCATCAGTGGTAAAAAAAAAATTACTCCGAAATTCAAAGAAGAAAAAATAAAAAATGTCAGGAATTTATTTTAGTCTAATGAACTTGTGATAGGAACCTGCACTCGAAATTTAATTCTTCGTTTAAAAAACTTTTCGATAACATCTGCGTTATTAAGAAAAAGAGAGAGACAGCGAGTCTCTGTCCTTGTTTCTTGTACTGTTTTATTTTCTGTCAATCAGTCTGATGGCTGTTAAAAATACTCTTCAACAGTGGAAATAAACTGACCAATACCTTGTTTTGATTGGGTACCAATTTCAAGCTTCTAACTTAAAGAAATAATTTATTAAGTATGCAATTGCAATGCTTTCCAAAAATAGTACGATTTTTAAGAGGGTTTTGAAATGTATTTTAAAGTTAATACAATAATTAAATCATTTGATATTACGATTTGTATCATATCGTAACCCATCAAATAATTCTGGGACAAAACAGTCAATATTATTCTTTGAGTTAAGTAAAGTAGTGAATGCTATTAAGCAAATAACTTCTTAGTATGCTTGAAATCAGAACTTTAGCTATTAGTATTCATACATTTTTACTATATATTATTTCTGCTTTGAAATTTTGTCGCAGATTAAACTAAATTCATTTAGAAATGAACAATAATTCATGGTGACTTACTAAAATATACAGATAAAATTTGAAAAATCTGTAACGACATTTTTCTTATTTATTGTTTTCAAATTACAAATTTTCTTTATTCACTATTTTCAGAGTCGCTAGTATTTTTCCGAACCCTCTGCCTATCCATAATTTGAAAGGCCCTTTTTCAAGAAATCACGAATTTGATATACCATAACCAATTTTAAATATTACGAATGATTCTTTGTTTTGGAGTTATAGTTAAATAAATACGATTTAAATTATATTCATCAACATATTTGGAGACTTATTTACAACTCCTCATAAAATCGTTTAGAGACTTCTTAAATATCGTTAGTGCAAAAATGAAGCCTTTATAATTTCTTTTTCTTTTCAAAATGGAATGTATTAAAACTTGTATACACGATGGTCATAAAAAGAAGCTTCCCTGGAATATGAACCTGCTCAACTCATAGAAGGAAATTTCGGATATTGCTATTTGATAGTATGCTCTCGAGATGGTGATGATTTCAGACAGCTCTCAAGGTTACGGTGATATTGAAAGAATTTCGAAATTTTCCTGTGGCAACATCCCCTTTTATAATGTGCTAATTGACCAGCGCACTGATAATTTTTAAATGGTGTTAGAAAACGATGCACTTACGATGAAAACTGGTGATGTAAAATAAAAATTTACAAAGAGAACAGTAAAGGATCGATGTCAACACGAGAGGGAAATTTTTTTTATTGGAAATATAAAGTTTAAACGTGCTTACTTTCGCAGATGACAATGCATTGTATGACGGGAAATTATTGACAACAATAATGAACGTAAAATCATAGAAAGAAACACTCTTACTTTATTCAGACAAAACTCGTGGATTCGATGTGTGCAACTTAGATATCAAATAATTTGAAGTTAGATGTCCATTGGAGTGAAATCAGGCAAACGTGGTGGCTACGAAGCTGCAAACTTACGGGAGATAACTATCACCAATTTTCTGTTGCAGCACTTGCTGAAAGGATGCGGCAACATGTGGATAAGTACTATCTGGCATCCTTAAAATGTGATTAACGACATATAATTGCTGGTATTTTAGAATAACGTAATTTGTAACAATGCATGACGAACACTTTCAAAATGGAGCGCGTTTGTATACTTGTAGAAGTGACCTCTTTAAAAAAAATATAGACCGAGAACGAACTTGAACGCATGCCACATCACACACTCACGTTAATTTTGAAAAGGCGTTGCATGTTTCATGATATCTTCCGATAGTTCATTGAACAAAATTTTCGGAGTTTACTTTCTCTATTAAGAAGAAACATGCTTTATCAGCAGTGATCATCCGCTATCTATATACGAGGAAAATAAATCGCGAAATGAAAAAAAAAATCTTGTTTTTTTCTTTTCTTACGATTTCACCATTAAACTTGCACTGCTTCGGTAGCATTTTCCTCGTTCAAATAAAACAGCCTTATCAATTCATCTCATTGTTTTTCTCCCTTTTTCCTTTCCATATTGTTGGCACGTTCGAAACCTGATCGAAGAAAATTCTCCCACTCTGCTTGTTAAAAATTTTCAAAACTGAGCTTTGCACATGGTGTTCTGTGATTGGTAATTCTACCGCCTAGCACTGTGAGTTATGTATGCAAAGTGTGTCACTGCCTCTAATCTTGTGTTGCCTCTCCTCTTTGGTTTCCCACAATGATCTTCTTTGAAAATGTTTTCCGCCAATTGCGTGAATCGTTTCAATGTCATTTATGGTTTCCAAATGTGCTGATCAATTTGCGATGAAAAAAAGCTGAGGTTTCTTTTGAGGATTTCAAAAACATTTTTTACAGAAAGTCTTAAGCGTATTGTTTTATATTATCACAATCTCCGGTGCATATATAAAAATAACAATATCCGCAATTTCCTTTCACTTAAGTGGATAGATCGCTCAACCAAGTTCAAAATCAGGGAAGTCTTTTTATGTCCCCACCAGTATGTAAAAAGTTTTTTGTCATTTACTTTAATACAGAGATTACTTTGTATAAACTTATGATATTCTATGAAAGAGCTAAAAAATATGGTAATTAGAGGAGGTTTATTAATTAGTTGATAAATCATAAAGTACTATAAAAAATAATTTCAATTAAAAATGAAGTTCTTTCTTAGACATTTGCGACATTTAGAGATATAATAATTGGCAAAATCAAATTCTAATTGTGTCTGTAAGTGAGTTTTATATCCAAACAAAAAGGTTACATAGACATTTAATATGGATTCATCAGCGACAACGTTGTGCATATATTCAAAAAATATTTCCGAAACATTCTCTTTGAAAACAATAATTTCTGAAACACTATAAAAAAATAATAAATTTCCAATTCCTCTTTTTTTTAATTGATTCAATTTAAAGGAATACATCTATTTGCATTCGATTTTCCAAAGCAACCATTTTGCGTTGATACTTTTATGTAATATTTCAACTCATTTCATTGCTGCTGATCTTTGAAACACACATAAAAAATATAGGATAATATACTGTTTAATATAATTCGTTGTTTGCTTGTTTCCGTAAACCATTTAACATCTATCAAGTGGAAGGAACAAAACGAAAAAATATAATGATAATACTCGATGCTTTTTTAAAAATGTAAATGCGTACGAGAAAGAAATTTAATATATTCGAAATAAGAATATTCATAATATATTATGGCTTTAGAAAGCTCCTAATTTCTGCTATAACTCTGTTTAAAAATATTATTATTTTATATCCCAAGCAATGTACAAGCATTTTAATTTCATAATTAAAAATAATCGAAATAGAAGATAAATTAAAACGTAAAGCAGAAAATATCTTATAAAAGAAATAGCTATATTCGAAAATAATTTGATGAATTAACTTTTTTAGAAGGCAGTCATAAATTTTGAAATATTTTAAATTAGTTTATATGATTATAAACTAATTTAAAATGTTTTAAAGGCTTTAAAATGCTTTAAAATTTTCATGAGCTTGGGTGATATAATTAATGCAAATCAATGAATAATACGAAGCAACATTTCAGTAATAAGAATTTAAAAAAATGCGTGTCATTCTGAAGTGGATTATCATTATTATCACTTATTAAAATTTGTTTCCCTAAATTATAAAATAAATATTCTTCAATCTTCTACAAACTTTTTAAAGAGTAACATCACTGAATTAAATCTAATTAGTTATTAATAAATTCTTGTTAAGCTTTTCATTGCTCTTCAACAAATCTTCTTATACGGATTATTACTCGCTTTTTAATGGATTGTTATCCTTCTACGTAATTTCATTTTAAAGAATCACTCTCAAACAGAAGCTTCCAAAGTTTTCTCATTCTGATTCAAATTTTATCTTTAGCTTAATGTCAAAACGCAAAGAAGATATAGTTTCAACGTTGTCTTTATTTTTTTAATACATATTTGATCAAAATATATTGAACCTCTTTACTGTTTCATAAAATTTCATTTAACAAAATTTAATTAAATCGATAATTAACGAGATGTATAAACCTTTATATCACGGCACATTTTCTCAAATAGTTTAAATTAGCCAAAACTATGCTCATTTCATTTGAAATAGTGATTTCAGTGCAATAATTTAAAATTATGTCCAATATATACGAATACTAAGTGCGCTGCGGAACCCTTCCTAGCCACTTATTTATTGGTTCTCAATAGCCATGATTGATTTCACGGACCTTGAAATCTAATAACTTTCTAAATAAAATTAAGAATATTATAACATCTCTGTGAAGATGTGGAGATTCTTCAGGCCTTCAAGACCCACGCTTGAGCACTACCTTATAGTAATGAGTAATTTTATTTTAATTTCTAAACAGTTTTAACGATTTAGTTTATTGAAAACGCATGCAGTTCTCTAAAGAAGATTATCTCGCCAGGCATTTTAGACACATAAGAGTCGTACAGAAGGTCGTATATAATAACATTTTATTTAGGCATCTCCGGAATGAATAAATTAAATGCTTCTGAAGATTTCAAAAAAAAAAAAAATTACGGATACTTTACGAATAGGTCAGGTTCCAAAAGTCTTCATTTGGTAACCCACCTTAAAATTAATCATCAAATTAATAATGCTTTGAGACATTATTATCGTGTTTATTATTTTATTTTATCGTTCAATTCAGTAATAATTATATAAAAGTAACCATGCTTTATATACATTTATACTTTCGCATAATGAAACAAGAATAGCAAATATCCTTTGTCTCCTTTAGATTTTCTTTCACATGTCACATCTTCTTACACGAAACATAAAGAATAATTCGCGTTAAAACGAAATTATACAGCAGTGGCCTGCCTTCAACATAAAAGCTAGAATTTGATCGCCTGTATTTGATGAAAGAGAAGCAAGGAAACTGCTTTTGGTTTAGAAGCATTAAGTGGGCGTTCGAAACTGCTCCACATATCATCCTGTTAACAATCCCGCGGCACGAGCAGGGAAATGGAAGACAAAAGGGTGAGACACACCCTCCGTTTAAACGGAAAGGCAAGGAGGAGCTTTTTATGCTCAAATTATTCATGCGAAATTTGCTCGTAAACATGGGTTATCTGTCGTGTCCATCCACTCATAATAATGTAATAATAGGACCGCGATTTCAAGTTGATATTCCAGAGAACAAAGTGTTTGGAAGCCTGCCAGCAGTTTTCCTCTTTCTTTTGCAGTAAAATGTGCCAAATGCCCAGGGGAAGATCTTTTGTACTTTGGAAAATTCACTTCGAATAATGTAAGTTTCATTTTTGAAATAGAAAACTTTTAGTGACTTTGAAATATTGTATATCTAAATTCTGTACATCAGAAAAATGAATTAATATATAAAGTTGATTTAATCTTAAATATACTATGTATATAAGCATGCAAAAAAAAAAAAAAAAAAATTAAAATTCACAAATTTTAGGAAAATTTAATTTTTTGACTCTTCTCGAACGAAAATGTTTAATTGTAGAAGCATTGTAACATATTTATATTTGATATCTTTATGATTTACAGATATATATTTCCTTTTTTTAAATTAGTTTTTTTTATACCATCGCGCAAAACATTTTTGTTTTACAAAGAAGAGGCGAGGAGTTATATGCTTTATTCAACAATAATAATATAATATAACAAAATAACAATAACTTAACAATATGTTTTATTCTCCATATTGTTGCATAAAAAGGGTAATTTTTATGTATTACTGCAGAAATAGAGCACCTTTCTATTCATTTTATTTATCCGTTTCTATCTGAAGTGCCAAACAACTTCAACACTTTTGTGCATATCCTGGCTTTAAAAAAACCCAAGGTTTTTAATAAAATGTCGTCTAAATTGCGATTAGTTTATTTAAATTAAAATGAGTTAAGTTCAATTAAAAAAAA
>JAPMOR010084905.1:0-17240 GCA_026543865.1 Argiope aurantia
TTCTATTATTTGCCACTGCTTCTTAAGAACATTTTCATCTCCATTTCGAGGAGAAGAGACGACGTGTAATCTAGTCTAATATTACATATTCATCGCTGAATTCTAGTGATTTCAGACATGATATCAAATTGTTGCTCACATTTTTATTCGGTCAAGTTTTGCGCCATTTTTATTATATAAATAATCTCCACTCTTCTCTAGATCATTTATAGATATAATAAAATCACTATTGATTAAATTTAATGTAAATAATTTTAAGAAACATATTTACACAAGCATGCTAAAAAGATTCTCCTGTTTATTACATTATTTATTCTTTTCCTGTATTATTACTTACTTTCGTTATTATAAATTTTCCGAAATTTTGAAATTAATTTTTTTCAAATTTTCTACCAGGTGTCGCCACGTAAGAAAAGTTTAATTATTTTAATAGATAAATTAACCGTTAAGTTCTTAATACATCGATACAGAAAATTATCATATACAACAAAAGTTAATTAAATTTTAAAAACTAATTCATTTGGTAGTTTAATAATTTTTTATAAAAAGCTCCGCTATTTTGATAATTTTTACAAGTTAAAAAATACTTCACAATTCCGTAATTTTTTTTTCGGAATGCGTTTACTTAAAAATTCTAAATATTGCAGTCTTTTATCTTACCTTTAAAAAGCAACCAAAAATAAATAAATAAGCTACAACAAAATAAAACAAATTTTTAGATTGAAGTCGCCCTGAGGAAAATTTTGTAAGCCAGATTCTTTTTTTAAGACAGCTTTATTCAAAATGAAAGAATATTTTCGAAAAACCGGTATTTTTCTAAAACGCGATGCATAAAGAATATTTAAAATTAAGATTTTAAAGGAAGTTGCAAAGAAACTGAATGTTTTGACACTAATGAGAACATGATAGAATATTTGAAAAGCAATTTTTTCCGATGAAAATTTTACTTCAAGAACTAATATCTTGATTAACAAATATAGAAGAAAGATTTAAGTGAAAATAACCAGTGACATAATAAAAGCACAAAAATGATATGTCTCTTTTTATTATGCTAACGATACTTTAAAAAAATCAAAATAAAAAGATTATTTTTAGTAGTAGCTATTCATTATTAAAGTGAGCCATTCATCATTATTTTTATAGTGAGTTTTTCATTTATAAATAGGAAAGAATGTATAAATGGAGAGAAACATTTTGTATAAAAATATATTTGTGGTTTTTATTAAAACTAAATCAAATTAATACCAAATAAACAGAATGTTTTAAAAACTAAGACACGCGAGTACTTTGAAAGAAATGCCGTTTTTGAAAGTTAGATAAAATATCTTTTAAATATATAAAGCAGTTTGTTCATGAATGAATGCTAAAAATATGTATTAGAAATGATAATGTCGAAGAAAATTAAAAACCTTATCTTAACAATTTATCCTTTTTAATAAACGTATTTTTTATGAATGAAAGGCATTCTTTGAATTTCTTCCGAACTTCGTTTCATCTTCTAAACTACATCTAGTCTAGTTATTTTTTTTAACTTATCAAAATCGGAGTAAGCACAATTGATTAAATTTCGAATGAATTTTACACATTCATTTCAAACAATAGATTCATCCTGCTAAATTTTTTATAACTAAAAGCACGCAAAGTAACATAATGAATTCTATAATCATTATATATTGCATTCACAAATCAGATTGTCATGAAATATGGCTAGTTCCGTATTAGCTCGTCGCTCTTATTTATTAATTCTTATTCAATTAAATATTTAAATAATGCCGATGTGTTTCAAGTATTCATACATTCTGAAGACAAATATTCGTATATTCTGAAGACAAATATTCGTATACTCTGTAGACAAGTGTTTGTATATTTTGAAGACAAATATTCGTATATTCTGAAGACAAATATTCGTATACTCTGAAGACAAGTGTTTGTATATTCTGAAGACAAGTATTCGCACTTTCTTAATACAAGCATTCGTATATTTTTACGTCGTAAGTATTTTTACATTCTGAAGACATTCGTATTCGTATATTCTGAAGACAAGTATTTGTACATTCTGAAGACAAAGATTCGTGTATTCTGAAAACAAGTATTCGTATACTCTGAAAGCAAGTGTTCGTATATTCCGAAGACAAGTATTCGTACATTCTGAATACAAGGATCGTATATTCTGAAGACAAGTATTTTTACATTCTGAGGACAAATATTCGTATATTCTAAAGACAAATATTTGTATATTCCGAAGACAAATATTCACATATTCTTAAGCATATTCGCATATCTCACATTCTGAAAACTAATTTTCGCATATTCTGAAGAGAAGTATTTGTACATTCTGAACACTAATATTCGTATATTCTGCAGACAAGAATAAATACATTCTGAAGACAAATATTCATATATTTCAGAGGCAAGTATTTGTACATTCTTATGCCTTTTTTTTTTTTTTTTAATATTCTGAAGAAAAGTATTTGTACCTTCTGCAGACAAATATTTGTATATTCCGAAGATAAATATTTGTATAAATTTATACTTATAGAATATATATTTATACTTATATATTCTATCAGAAAGATTCAAGGGAGAAGGAATGTGAATGTAATATTGCACAAAGTAATAAAAGTTGCTATGATTAACATTTTTTAATTATTTAAATATTAGACACTTTTTTGGTATGATGATCTCCGGGAATATTACTTGTGTTTAATTTCAATCAAGTCTATAATGACGTCAATGAATTTCTCAATACAATATATTTAATTATTGATTGTGACGGAATTGTAAAGATATGAATTTAAAAGTTTTACTCCGTCTAAGTTATTGTGCACTTGAATCTTTCTAATTGTGTCAAGTACCATGGGACTAAAATGCCATGAAAAACTGAATAACCTATTAAGTAACTTACATTGTAATTTCGTTATCTGATTATTCATGAAAGCGCAGATTATTTACTTCATTTTCAATTATCGAAAAAAATACAAAATATTTTGGCAACACAGAATATTTTGAATTTTGTAGAATGTTTCTGCTAGCGACTGAGATGATATGTCATCACTGAAAAAATACGTCCACTTAATTGTTTCTTTATAAATCCATCATATAATACAATTTGCAACTGTGTGTTTTCTGTTGAGCAACAATTGAAGCGCCATCTGTTATTAGGAAACGTTATTAAATTTGGTCTAAATAAATCAATAAATATCATAAATATTTCTAAAATCTAATATTTTATAATAAATAAATATTTATGAAATATGATATTTCTATAAACTAAAAATGTGTTGAAATATGGAATTTAATCAGAAAAAAAAGCCTTGTTATTAACATTTATGAAGCTAACTTTGCTTAATTCAAAATGAATATTTTTAATGCATATCAAATTTTACATATTCAATAATGTCAATTAACTATGTATAAATTATAATGTCATTTTATGTAATAAATCTATGTAATATCTATGTAATAAATTATAATATCATTCATCAGGCATTCAAAGTTAACTTAGGAACATTTTAAAATTAATTTGTGGTAAGTTCGGAGCTTCAACATTCTCTGAAACCACTACTCAAATTTCGAGGGAATTAATTAATAATATTGAAAACGATTCTACACTTCATATTTCCAAATTTATTTATTCTGTTATTCTGAGTATGAGGTAATCCTCATACTCAGCTCATACTTAGCTCATGGAGTTACTAAAATTTGATGACCTTTAATAATAAGCCTTTCTGTTAGTAGGCCTTTGCTCCCTAATTTTTAACCGAATTCAAAAATTGTGCAATTTTTTAAACTTATTTTTTATTTTGCGACACCATAGTTTTGTAGAATTTGTCTTCAATGTTCGAGGTAAGTATGATATACTTTATACTCTCCCTTAATAGGAGATAATAATTAATTACTTATAACGAATATTTTCTTCTGAATATATTTCATTACATTACCATCTTGATTTATTTTCTTTTATTTTTATTATTTTTTCTCATGCAGAAAACATATTTACTTACGATAATGAGTTGACCTTTTTTATTGTATTTCCAAACTAAATTCCTCCAAGTCCCTGTTATGAAAGATACCTGTACACTCCAACTAAGCTAATGAATGATTTATATATTCTTTTTACTATTTTTTAAGAACACTTTTTAAAACATAGTATTGGATTTTTTTTTATTTTCAATTCTGTTTATTTCGCATTAGATCATAAATATTAAGTGAAATAAGAGATTCCTGATTTTTGTTTGCATTACAAATAATATATCTAACAAAATACTCACCAAAGGTCTCTAGATTTTTTTAGTTTATATATTTTTGCAATGCTGAATCGATTTTATAATTTCAATTAAATATATAGTTTATTAAATTCGCATATCCGCAAAGAATAAATCATAATATGTGAGGAAAAGGTATAATGTAGATGATTAAATACGTTTGTTGGTATAAAGAAGTAAACATACATATCGGGCTCCAAAGTTAAGGTATGTGATTGCGTAAGGACAAAAAATTTTGAAAAATTTTCTAATAGGTATATTTGTAAGTTTTTTCATGAAAATAAAGATTGAAAAAACATCTATGAAACCAAAATGTGCCAGGTAAGTGACAATAATTTTTTAAAAAATTGGAAATAAAGAGCTTTTTTTTTGGGTTAAAAAGAGGTATAAAGCAAAAATCTTCTTCTTTAGAAGTTAACAAATGATTTGCTTAAAAATTTCAGACAGCTTAACATATATATTATCTAGTTCATGAACTAAAATGAAAAGAGTATTTCTATCAATTCTTTAAATACTGGATTCCAAATGATAAATAAGATGAAATTTCTTATTTTTTTCACATTATGAACCATCACAACAACGATAAAATATTTTTAAATGAGTAGCTTACTTATTCTTCTCTTCAACAACTACAAAACATATTGAAAAAAATTAATAAAAAAAACTACTGTTAAAAACTACAAAAATGTAAACGAAACATATGCATTAGACTTTCATTTATGAGGTTTTTCGTGACAATAATGCCTACAAAAGATTAGAATTTGAGAAAAACAGCATCTTATAAAGATATAAAATAGCATTAAAGCTTATGTAAATGTAATTATAAAAATCAATGTAATTTCCCAAAGAATTGACTTAGAAACAAAATTCATATAGTTTTATAAAGAAACTTATTCAAACATTAAGAATATTAAATAACAAGTTTTCATAAATTTTTCACAAAGAAAATGACTTTTTAAAATAAAATACTTTAAAAAAATATTATTTTACTAGAAATTAACGAGAATATTGATAATCTAAAATTATTAATTTAATTTTTGTGAATGCACTACAATGAAATTTTTTTCTAGTGTCATATTTGTTGCTTTGGCAACAAACATATTATAGAAGTAACACTATAAGTTTATTTTTCTAGAATAAATTATTGCAATGCTAACAGTCTCTTGTGCAATGGACTTCATTTGCTTCACTTTTGAATAGTAAAATACCCACTGAAGTTTTCAATAGTAAATCCAATGTCTGTAAAATTGTTTATTGTTCCGATCGGAAAAAAATGATTATTTAATTATTACGTATATAATAATTTAGGAAAAAAGGTACGCGAAATCAGGGGAGTCTTCTATGTAATATATTTATTAACTTGAAGATTTTTCTTGAATCCAAAGTGCATGAAAATGCATCTGTGATTTAATGAACAGATAAAAACTTTATCCTCAATTGTCAAACAATTAATACTAAAGTCCATTACGTTTAATCTATGTATTAGACAAATTTAATAATTTCTATAAGAACAGTTTTAAAAATAGTCTTTTATTAATGAATGAAACAGTAGATAATCGCTTATTGGAATTCGTTTTTTTATTATTTTTTTTACTCAATAAATAATAATTCCTCATTAAACATTATGGAATATCGCAATCGATATTTCTGAAATTCATAACTAAGGAGTTCTATTAACGCGAATTTTAAATTCAGGTAAATTTATTGATTATCATAGTATTACACATTTACCTATTTTAAGTTTTTATATTACTTTTTTAATTTTAGAAGCAAAGTATCTTCGGTCTTGAGAGAATACTCTTTTTCAGTAAAAATAAAATATCATATAATAGCTGTTTTTTGCTGAAATTTAGTAATAATAAAATTAAAATTTCTAAAAACATGCTTTAATATGTGCACTTATCAACAGAAATTTGGTTTATTTATTTTCTCCTCAATTATAAGACTTATAATTTCTCAAATTCTCTTTATTTAGATGGCTCCATTTGCAAGGAATCGAAAGTTCTTTTTAACAATATTTTTATATGATTCTTTGGAACAAACGTTAAAAAGCTTTCAGTTCAATTTTTTCTTAAGTCACTACGTAAATGAGATGATGACACTCATATTAATCCAAAATGTAACTGATAATTAATTTCAGAAAATATTCAAATGTATAGTCAAAACTCACAAAATTCTAGTACAAACAAGTAACGAAAAATAAGTTATAGAAAATCAATTCTAAAATTCCATCATTAAAAACCTGTGAGAAATCAAATTAAACAAAAACGTGTAAAAACGTATTTATTAGTGTACTACAAGATAGAATTATTTATTCTATGTAGTTTTTTGGACAATTTATAATTCGTTGTTACAATATTAATGAACTTTAAGATCAATTGTTTATTAAATTTATTATGTGGCGGCGCCACTCCCATGAATCCGAAAGTTAACAACCTGTAATTAAATATTAACCTGTTAAACAACTTGTTTAACAATTAAAATATTAACAACTTGTACAGATGGCAAAATATTATACTTGTTCCCAAAACTTAGTTTTTCGCATTTAGGAGTCTCGTTCCTTAATGTTTAGGAGGAAGCAAAATGTCCAACGTTAAAATTGGTAGTGCATTTACAGGAGGAAAATACAAATTGAGCATTTTATTTTTCCTTCATATTTTGAATTTTAAAATAGAAGCAATATAAAAATTTTAAAAAATTGCTTACCAACATTTTGCCATTTAAACACAAAATTGATCATTAAGTTCTATAAATGTCAAAATAATTTATTATCAATGATGCGAATACACATGCGTACAAAATATCAAAGTCAGACACATTAAAGATAAATAAAAGGATATAAAAAACAAACCCAACCACTATCGCCAATAACATTATTAAAAAATCTGCAAAGAATGGACGAATACATTATAGCTTACGAGTTCAAACAATAAATATCCAGCAGTAATATTTACAAATAATTAAATTAACAGAAAAATATGAAATGAATTTCTTTTAGAAAAAATGATGGAAATTCATACTAAATTGATTGTGATAAGAAATAAATATATACATCCTGTTTAAAAAATGCATTGTAATCATATTATCTAAACCGAATTCCTAATAAAAACATTTTTAGCACAAAGAGAACTTCAGCATGATAATAAATAAATAGTTTTAATGAGAACACTGATAGCATATAATAATAATAAATACTTTCAATGAAATTCTGGGACTCAACGTTTAAAAGTAACATGGAATACAATATATTTAATGCATTTTTGAATTGATATAGTATAAAACTTTCTAAAAATACACCAACAATTATCGAAACATTCATTATTAAACAACCTTTTAAAGGAAATTTAATAACATCATTAAGTGAACGATGTTATTCAATCTCATCATTCAGTTAATAAAAAAATATTTATTGAATTATTATTATCATAAAATTATTTAGTGAATGATGTTATTAAATTTCCATTTGATATAAAAAGAACCCAAGAGCGTGTTGCCTGTTTTGCTTTTCGATTCAATTTGTTTTTTAAAACTGAATATTTTTTAATATATCATTCATTAGGGATGTTGAAAGTTTCTTAGTAACTTAATCCAATCAAGTTTCTTCGTCTGGTTTTAAAGACACATGGAATATGCTTATTTCTTTTGATTTTTCTTTCGATGCATCTGATTCATCTTGATCTTCGTCTACTGCCCATTCCTGAAGATCAGAAGTTCCAAAGCTTAAGAAAATAGCTGTTGATAAAATTATAATTCCTATACTCCAATAATAAATGTAACTCCACTGTTTGAACGATTGCTAGAAATAGATAAAATATGTCAATGAATTCACATTTTGCATGAAAATCTGCATTTTATTCAAATGTAGTACTTTTTAAACAAATTTTAATTAACTGTAACTACGAGGGAATGTCAAAAATTAAAGGAACAATTTCTCTTTCCAGGGTTTAGTAACACTGCTAGTACCTTGCGCTGAATTAGTGTAGTTGGCAACGCTTGTATGCAACGAGTCACGCTTATTCCCGTGTTAGCCCTTTGTCGATATGCACCAATGAGGAAATGAAGGCAGTAATTTGCTTTTTGTTAGCGGAAAGTGTTAAACCTACAGAAATTGAAACCGCGATCAGATCCAATCGTCGTGGGAAAACTGTAAAAAGGGGTCATCCAGCAGCAAGATAATGTTCGCCATATTTTTACCAAAGGACGGTCAAAACAATAGATTTGGGATTCAAAGTACTGGAACAACCACCATATAGTCCAAACCTGGTTCCAGGCGATTTTCATATGTTTGGATCATTGAGGAAACTAAGGGAGAGAAGATTTGCAACTAATAAAGAAATCATTGATGCGGTGCAAAATTAATTACAGATGCAACTGAAAAATTTTTTTAACAGAATTAAAAATGTGCGTTGAAGTGCAGAATGGTTGCGTGGAAAAGAAATGTATATTTCAGTTTTCTATCATTCGAATCGATGCCCGTTTTCTCATTTTACTTTTGACTCTCCCTCGTACATATCATTAAGTTACATAATAGGTTTTATACCTCATAATAGAATAAGGTTATAGAATATTGAGGAATAAAGTTTATTTAAAACTAAGTACAATTTAAAGGAATCATTTAATTTAAATTAGATTTAGAAGATATTAACTAAGTTAAGTATCGTTCTTAGAGCATAATGTGTCCTATCAACTTGAATTTTCATTGTCTTTTAGAAACCATTGAACTGGGCAGAAACTTCAGCGCATTTATTTATCTACTTTTAGTTACATTTTTATAGTGGATGTCTATTAAAAACGTACATTAGATCACAGAGGGTAAAAAAATAGTCAATGCTGTATTTTCTATATAATAAAGAGCTTCGCTTATCCAAATATACTCTAGTAAATATTTAGGGCTTAGAAAAATCAGCTTACTGAGCTTCATTAAATTTGTTTCTCATTCAGATGTTAAACGTCATCAGAAGTGTAATCTCAAGAATACTGTTGTTTCACAAGACAAATATTTCGTGCTTAGAAAATCAATTGATTGTATACTGCCAAATTGGGTAGTCATTCAAATTGCTGAATTTTGGATTAAAATATAGTATTTGGCTTATTCAAGTAAATATTTAGATCATAGGAAATGAGTCCGTTTTGCATAATTCAGAGGCAACTGTTTTCTGGGTTATAATTTTAAAGCTAAGCATACTTTTTGATTTATCCAAAACTAACGGATGAAATATTTAGCAGTAAGCAAATCAATATAAAACACAATTTCTTCTTTATATTTTAACTTTTTTATAACTTAGCTTTTATTTAGCTGCAAGGATAATTTGAGAAAATAAATTTATTCACTCATTATTAGTTTCAAAGTCTCCAGCATAGTCAATGTTAGAATTATAATTCTAGTTTAAAAAGTGATATATTTACATTAATTGATTTATTTAAAGGTTGCTGAAGGCAGGCCGAATGTCACACCGGCATCTGCTGGTAAGAACTGGATAAATCAAATAAAAAGGAAAATGACAATTTATCGTTTAAGTTTTACTGCCTCCGAAAATAGATGCTAAAATTAAGCAATAATAGTTACCGATGTACTGAACTTAATTTTTTAATATTCGCTTTCATATCCACATTTTTATTAGAAACAAAACACTAAATTCCAAGAACATGGTAGAAAAATGAGCAAATTATTCTAACCTCTTGTTGAGTAAGGTATCCAATCATAATTGTAAGTATAATGTATGGCAAAGTGATGACAAAATTCATCATTCCTGAAATTGTACCTAAAAAGATTTTAATGATTATAATCCTACAGAAACGTATAGTATAACTTTATAATGCAAAATATAAATGGAATATATTAAACATTTTAATTTCTATACGTTTTGCTTTCATTTATAAAGAAAATTACAAAATAAAACTGGCAGCTATATCTGCGGTATTTACCTTGCTTTAGAATGGGTCGAAAAGTTAAAAGTTGTCTTATCAATTCGCAAAGAGTTTCAAGTGTTGTATTTGATTATAATATGAATGGCGATTTTCAAAATTTTTGCACATCGTTTTTATTATTCGTAAAAACCTCAAACTCTTTTTCTTTATAAAAAATTTACATAGTAATTATAGTTTTAGAAGTAGTTACAACTATTTAAAATGGTTGTGATACATTCTAAGTGTAATATGTCTCGAGAGATGGCAGCAGTGGCACGAAAATGGTGGGAACTATGGCAGTTCGATGTCTTTAAATGAGATTCATCTATGGTCCATTGGGTACTTTTCATTATACTTTTCAAATCTTGTGTGTTTAAGCTAGTGATGTGTTTTTTTAACATTTTTATTTTTTAAATATTAACTAGTTAAATTTATTGATAAATATTGCTTATATTAGAAACTGAATTATAGGTAGCCCATTAAAAACGATTAAAATGAAATCGGTTACATTTTTTTACCAACACTTACAGATATATTGAACTAATAAAAGGCAATTAGGATGTTTAATGATTATTAAATATATCATTTAACATATTTATAAATGGAAAGTGATTGAAATTTGAGAAGAAAATCGCTCTTAAGATCAAAGGAACTCGAAATAAAGTTCGACCTAGTTCTTCATCATGTAAGAATAATTACTTTAATAAAGTTGGTATTTAGTCATGGCCTTTCTTTCATTAAAGAAAAGACCATGAACAGATGTTGAAGCTTCTTAATTCTTACCTCTACCGAAAGTTTCCAAAATAATAAAAAATAAATAAAACCTCGAACGCGCAACAAAATAATTCCTGGACAGTTTCAAGCCATAAGAGGAGGGAAAAAACTCAGCGTATAAATGTATCGATATTTAAACAGAAATGCCACGGTAAAAAATTATTTATAACTTGCCAGATATCCAAAAAAGCAATGATTATTAATACTATTGATATAAAAACCTCTCGACAGTTTCAGAAATTGTTATAAAAAAGGAGAATATGCCAAATTTTAAAAAGTGCATTTCGGGTTCTGATGGAAAGTCTGGAACTCTCTAATCTTTAACCTTATAATAGCTTTAAGATAAAATAATAAATACATAAAATGTTAAAATTTGTGATAAAATAACTATTGACGTTGACCAAAATACTCCAGCATGTTTCTTTTCCTACCTAAGGCTAAAGTTCACAACAATTGCAAGAACTGTGACAGATATGGAATACAAATCGTTCAGCTGCTACCTTTGCTTCAGCATTAATTCATTATCTTAGCCATAAGAAAACAACTGGTGAAAAGTTTTACATAATTATTGACAGAATTAAAGTTGAAGAGAGAGATCGATATCCGGGGGTAACTTTCAGAAACAACTGTAGATGAAAAGTATAGTAGTTCTCTACATGATAGACTCCACTATTTTTGTATGTATTATTCATAAGCATTTTTAGAAACCTACGATTGTACTATTTCTCTTAGTTTTCCTAAAAAGATTTTCATGTTATTGTCCATTATTGTTATCCTATAAAATGTACAAATACAATAAATTTTGTTTGCCCAATTAATTGCCAAATTGAAAGGAAATCTAAAATCAATTTAATCCAAGAGAACTAATAGTATTCATAAGCGTTTTAATTTCCACATTTTCTTAGAATAAAGCAATAATATGAATAACAACCTAATGAAAATATGTTTGAAGAAGAAGCAAATATTTCTTACCTGAAAGATGTGGTGCCAAGTCTACAGGAACTAAGCAAACACCAAAAATAGTGAAATCATTTGATATACATGCTATTATAAACCAAATGGCATTGATAGTTACATCGCATCCAGCATATAAAACTCCTGCGAAACCAAGTACTGCAGTAACGGAATCTATAAATATGATTAATGCATTAGAACAGTGAAACAATATCTACTCTAGGATATTATTTCTTCTTACTTATTTTCACTCAATTTTTTTATAATATTGTTTCCCAATATTATACAATATTTTAATGTAATTTTATAAAATAAGAGAAGAATATACTTATTTGAAATTTGTTTTTGTAAATCTAGGCTTAATTTCATGATATGAAAGAAAAATGTATCATTTTCCATTTATTTAATTAAAATTAGTATAATTATTTGAACATACAAATCAATGAGTGTCAACTAAAAAGAATTAAGAAGATAACTTCAAGACTAATAATTTTAGGCATTATGCTGCATTGATAATGCCAACAAATAATCTTTATGATCATTTTATTTGCTTTACTTTTGAGAGTAAAATCTGATTTATGCATTGAATGTAACAAATCATTGAAATTTAGAAAGCTATTCCTCCAATGAATACACACTAAGCATGTGATAATAACTTATCTCAAAAATGTAAGAAACAAATGCTAAATATAAAAGAATCAAATCGTTATCACATTTTCACAAAAACTTGTCACAAAAATAGAATTTTAAAAATCAGACATTAAAAGCTTATAAATAACATTTAATTAAAGTAAAAAAATATTTACCATAAACTGTGCCCTCTCTAAAACACTAAGAAAGTTAATTATTTATCTTTTAAATATAGATTCACTTAGTTATTCAAACAGATTAAAAATTTTACATTAAAAAATGCACTAACTTGCTATTGTCGCTCCTTTTCTTATATAAGCTATCGGAATTTGTCTTTTCTCCAAAGTATAGTCAATGCCAACTCCAACAAAGCAAGCAAAAACTGCTCTAAGTAAGTTTGGAATACAAGAAATGTATCCATTCTGCAATGAAAAGATTAGATAATTAAGGTGATGATGGAACTCCTTTAGAGATAAGAAAACACATGGAATAAATAAAATTCGTAATTGCCAAAGCATTAAGTAATATAGAAGAAACTAAAAAAAGGATAGCAGTTCAAATCACGAAAAAAAATATTTGAAGTGGAACCCAAAGTCAAATTCCCCTCATTTTTGTATATTCTGTCGTCGACTATTTCATAAACTTTCACTATATCATGAAATCTGAGTTTATCTAAGAAGTTCATGGGGAAATAATCCATTTTACAGTTTGGAATTCTTCTCTTAGACTAACTGAATTAAAAATTTGAATTCAGATTTAATTCAGCAATACAATTTGAATACAGACTTACAGCTATAATTTTAAGACCATATACCTAATTTTAAGAAAAATTAATTTAACCTTAAGAATGTTAAAAATGTTTATGAATTGTAATGTTAGACAAAAATATAAATAGTGTATATATTGACGATATCAGTCAAGAATTAGAATCTAAACACCAGAAATCTATAATTTTTGTGTTTAGATTTCTGCTAAAAATTACAAATACAACTTGTTGAATTTTGTGATCAGCACATTCCAAAACTTATAAGTAAGCACCTACGCAAAATTAACCCATTCTTGAACTTCTCCCAAAATTCTACCGTTAAAATTGTATGTAGAACTTAATCTCATTGCATTCAGTGTTTGCATGCATCTGGACATAAATCTCCATCAAGGAATTCTATCAGAATTCAATACAAATTCGTGATTTTGATTTTAACACCATAAACTAAATTTCCTCCCGTTGACTTCTAAAGTTTGATATTATCGTAATTATAGATAAAAAGACATATTTCACAAAATATGTTTTTTGTTCTTAGGGGCCTTACTCTTCCTCTAGACAAAAAATTTCACTTCGGGTATTAGTCGACATATTGGAATTGGTTTCTCTATCGCCAGTTTTCTCCGTTATCTTTAAACTTTCTAAGATTCTGAACATACACAATAAAATTAAATTATAAGTTATAAAGCATAATTTGTTAAGCAATAAATTAGTAATAAAATTAGATTACAAGTTAAAGATTTTTAATACTATTCTTGGCTAATCTACACATAGAATGGATAATCTGCTTTACCTCCACACTATCCAAATTGAGAACAGTTCCCATGTAAAGGGTTAAAGACGTGGCAAAAAATGCTATGATCCAAAACTGACCAAAAGCTCCTATGGCTAAAGCCCAAATCGGAACGGATGTCGCCATAGATTTCCAAGGGATGGATTTTACCTATAAAAGTATTTACAAGTATATGGAAAAACTTTTCTGAAAATTCACAAAATGAATAGAAAAATTCACAATGTCATTCTCAACAATGGAATTTTATTTCGATGCACTGTTTTTTAATGCATAAAGTTATCTTTTTCATATTGTATTAAATTCTATTATAAAAGTGTAATAAAATTAGGGTTTTAACAACTTTTTTAAAAATTTGAATAAGATTCAAATTTCTAGCTCGAAATATCATAAATTGATGTTTTGGAATCAATTTGACCGTCTTTGCATTGTTTCTAAGAATAATCAATCTTCGCCACTATATTCTTAATAATGGTATGCTTCTTAATAGTAGCGAAGATTGATTAAAAATGTAATCTTAAATATATGGAATAATTAATTAAATCGTGTATTTGTGAATAAATAAAACGTTTATTTATTTAAATAAATAAATACAAAGTAAACGTATTATTTGTATTTAATGAAGTGGCAATATATTTGCGTAAAAACGCAATACTAAAATAAAGTCAAATATTATTCAAAAACATACTTAAAATATTTTTAAATTATTAAATTTTGTGAAAAAGTGTGCAGAATTAATATTTTATGAATTAGATTCTAAGCATCTTACCTATAATGCCTCAGAAAAAGGTATCTGCCTGCTGGCTAAACTGTGAAAAATGTTGTCTGAAGTATTAAAATTCAGTACAAATATGTACAAATGTCTGTAGTATTTATGCAGATAGTATTTTATCTGTACAAATGTCTGAATCCTGCCTGTATGTATCTTTCATTAGAATATGTTGAAATTTTTTAATGTCTTATAAAAATACAAACAGCTTTAAAACAATTAATCGCACCTTTTTCGTTTGAGACGATGTATGCTTGTTAATATAATCCACTTCTTCCATGCTGATAGTTGGATGCCTTTGGGGCTCATCATATAAGGCAAAATATGCCCAAATACACCAAATTAATCCACTAAGAGCTAAAAATAAAATAATTTCATAAGTAAATGTTATTTATGTGAGGCAAGGTTTTCACTGTTTTTGCTATATATATTTTCCTTATAGGTCGGGAAGGGGGAGGAATAACCTCTTAAACAATTAAAATAAATTTTGGGCTCCCTATGCCAAAAGTTAAACAAGAAAATAACGAAATAACTCTTACGGAATGAACTGAATTTTCTTCTAGAAAAATCAAGACATCAGAAAATTGACGCTCGTGCTGCCATCTTTTTTCTGTATTAGACATTAACGATGTAGTTTTATTAATAAAGATTCAGACGTGCATATTTTAAGATATACTATGAAAGAGGTTATTTCAAAATTAAATCTATCCCTAAAGCAATTAAATATAAAAAATTAACTTTAAAATATTATTCATTAAATTTTATTGCAACTCTTTGTATTAAAGTAACATTTTTAGTTACTTTTGCATATAAATAATAAAGGAAACAAATAAGCAGTTTCCATAATAATAACAAATAAGCAGTAAATAATAAAACAAATAAGCAGTTTCCAGATAATAGCCATAGTCTCCTTATCTATTTAGTGTTCTATGCGATCCTAATCTAAATCATTGCTTATAATCTAAGAAACTGTTTATATTAACGATTTAAATAACTTGCTTATAAATACTCTTTTTTCATTAGTTCAGCTTGATGTTGTTCTTTATTTTTTTCACTTTATAATTTCCTATATAAGTTGTATTTCACCTGAATATATGAATGATATATTTCTAGAGAATGATATATAATGATATATTCTCTTCATGCAGAATTCTATGCTTTATCTGAATACAGAATTATAAAAGTCTTGAATGTTAAGAATTCGAAAAATAGTACATTTACTGTCATAAAAATATCTACAATTTGCATATAAAATTAGCATATGAAGCAACACATGCAGAAATATTGTATCAATACAGTCTTAAAAACCACCATTCCCTATGTTCCACATCCGTTAAATGACCATGCAGCAGAAACACAGCATAATTCTTTCGATTTATTATAACTTGAAATGTGAACTAAAATTTTTCTAAATTTATATAATATTCATAAAAATATAAAAAAACTTCCAGGAAATATGTTTTATTTGGTCAAAATATTTGTTTTCACCGTCATTAAAAATTTTTTTAATTATTTTAAATTTTGCAATTGCTTTCCAAAGTAGAGTATAATTTAAAAACTTTGATTCATAAATATTAGAAAATAAACAATAGATTGTCCGGTTAATTTTCCAAAACACATTAATATACTAAAATGAATGCCTTCCATATTTTTAAAAAATTGTAAATATAAATTTTCTATATTTCCAGAGTTTTAGCAATGATTAACATAATTAATTATTATACTTTAAGTTTAAAAAATCATTTATAACTCCTATTCCTTCCATGTGTTAACCGTGAACGACAGTAAGACAAATGCAGTGACAAAAAAAAATTATCTAAATGCCTAATGTTATTTCAAACTACAAAAAATATCTAGATTTTACATGATGTTTCAGTATACAAACTTTCAGAATGCAAAAGGCAGTATATTAAAATTATTTTCAGTTGAATCCTTTTATCTATATTCTTTCATATCACCAACAAAAGCCAAATCACCATACTATAAAATATGTTGTTTGCAAATATAAACAATACAATGATTTACGAAGTCAGTTTTTTTCAAATTTAAGGATCATGGTTTTACGCTATTCAGAGTATAAAATATCATATATTAGATATTAGTTCTAAATTGAATTCCAAAACCTCGTATGTTTCGATAAATCTCTTATAAAATATCTTAGTTTCTAAATTATTGCCCAATGCAATAATATACAATACCATAATTAACTCCATCTACTGAACTGGATGACTGTCGCTGTGACAGTACGTAGAACGAGATGTTGAATTTTAATGGGCATTGCCGGTTACTATACAAACTCTCTTGTGGGAGATTCGCTCCTCATGAAAGTGGAAGCAATTCGACCCTATAAACTTAATGCACCCACCCTATAAGCTAAACCCTATAAAC
>JAPMOR010084905.1:17250-35323 GCA_026543865.1 Argiope aurantia
ACCCTATAAACTTAATGCACCCACCCTATAAGCTAAACCCTATAAACTTAATGCACCACAGTAAACGAGGCTCTATTACAATATCGGAAACTTCTTATTCCCACATCTAAAGTTACCCCAATTGGAATTCATATAAATCTAAATGAAGAATAAATTTCAAATTATGTAACGGTGGAATCAAATAAAAAATCTTTAAAAATTGTCTTTAAAAATAAATCTTTTTCAGCGTACAGTATTTTAAATATTTATTTAATGACCCTACTTTTACAAATAGTTATAAAGCGGTGATGGTACAAATTAATGCCTAAGTTCGTAAACATGTAAGTGTAAGTCAACTTTGTAATCTGTTCCATTAAAGTTTGTAAATAGAGCAAATATAAACTATGACTATAATAAAAAAATTTGATTATAGTAATAAAACTAATTTTGATTGTAATACAAAAAGTGTATGACTTGAATGGTAAACATTGAGAATTTATTTAAGCTTTAATCAGTTAATTTTTATCAGTAATTGCTTCTTCATATATTTTTACCGAAGCAAACTTTTTAGCGTCGGCATAAATAAGCTGACACTTGTTGACAGTATCAATTAAAATTGAATATAATATTTGAAATATGATAATTTAAAATGTCAGAGACACGCGGAAGGAGGAAAAGCCGTAGCAGATTTAGTGTTAACAAGGATGCCTGCTACATTACACCCCCCTACTACAGGCTATGGCTGTTTGTCCGTATATTTGTATTGGTTTAGATTTTGTAACTCTCCCTTTTGTCCTCTGTGCAGACAGCATCAAAATGTTGATGCTACTCATTTTGACTCGTGCTCTGCATTTGGAAGGCTAGAGATCTAATGGCGTCATAGCAATCAATTTTAATTAATTAATTAATAATAAATAAATAAAATATCCTGAAGTTTTTAATACTGCACAATTCGAGTTCTGGATTTGTCACAGTTTAATATGAAAATAAAACTAAGTTGATACTTAAACTCTTTAATGACACTTCGTTCAGTTTCAGGCGCTCATATGCTTCATTTAACTGCAATAACAGTCATTCTGTTATTAAAAAGTTAATACAAACTACACTATTTCACGTCAGATAAATCTATCACTACAACAAGATGTTGAAATAAATAAAATACATTACCACTCAAATAAAAAACAGATGGCCAACCACCTAAAAAATCAGAAGAACACAGAAAACCAGCTGCAACATACGAAATGAACGTTCCTGTCCCGTATCCCGCAAGCATGAAGGAAGATACAAAGCTCTGTTCTGAAGCTGGAATCCAATGTGACATCATATAGACTAGAACTGGAAACACTGGGGACTGAAGAAGAAGAAAAAATTGATTTATAGGAGTTTCAAATCTCTAGACTGATAAATTTCAGATGTTTTTTAGACTTGCTTCAACTATTTTTATTTTATTTTTAAAATTAGACTCTAATTTATACAGAGCAATAACTTTCACACAAAAAAATATATAATTAATTTCATTTCAAAGCGATTCAACATGATACTGTTAACAAAAACAATAAAAATACTTGTTGTAAAATATATTTAAAAATATTTTTTAAAAATTTGTTGAAATTAGAGAGAAATATCTACGGTAATAAAACCGATATAAAACTAATTTTATATTTTAAAATGCTGTATGGATATTTTGCTTTATAATATGCTTTAAAGTTACTGAGAAAAGTGTAAAAATATCAATAATTTTTTTATTAAAAATGCAATTAAAATAGTTTTATTTAGATAGTTTCCCCATTTTGAAGAATGCATATCTTGCAATATCATATTCATAGATAATGTTCTATTTTAATTCTCATGGTATAATATTATTGATAAATATAATATATGATATTTTTTGCTACAGGAGAGTAATGTCCACTTATATATGAAATATTCGTTATTCATAATAATATTCACAATGAAATAATGATAAATAATATGGCAAAATAAATTCGATTATTGTAACTGGCAAATTATGTTTATTTATTTTTTGTGAAGAATGCACAGATAAGTCGGGTTTTTTTTTAAATATATTTTCAAAATTGAAAGATATTAATGGACAAAGGATAACTATTGAAGTAATAAAAGGTCATGAGCTTCCATATGAAATAAAAATTGGTGATATCAATGCATTAGTTAGCACAAGGGATCTGTTTTTTTACCAATATTTTATATATATAAATAATGTAAACCATTATAAAGGGCATCCCAAAATTAAAGCAAGATTTGAATTTGCCACCATTCGTGCATTAAAAAATGGAACGTTACAAGATAGAAAAAACGTCTTTTCTTTGTTGAACAATATTTCAAAAATAATGAAAGTCTGGCAGCAACAGTTCGAAAATTGACTCCTTAGATAGTGTGGTTTAACGCCATTGTATTTTATTATTTTATTTTTTGGATTATTTGAAGTTAAAGATCTATGACAACAAGTCCACAAGCGCGCGTGCGTTGAAGGAGGAAATTCAACGTTGAATCAACGAAATTCGGCCCCATTTATGCAAATTGGTCATGGAAAATTTCGACAAAGAATTCCGTATGTGCCAGCACCGCCGTGGAGACCTTTTGTCCTATATGAACAATTCAATGAAAATATAATAATCTAAAGGGAAAAAAACTGTGTTTTTATTTAATTCAAATCTTAACACTTCGTCCGTCATCACATTGCATTCACACGTTGTTCCATTGTGAAACACTTCATTTTTACTAACCCTAAACTGTCAGCTGTCAAATGGCATTTTTTTAATGATTGCCAACATTTTACTGCAAGAATGGAGGAAAATTCAGATCTTGCGTTAATTTTGGGACACTTTTTACTTCTATATAGTGTTTCTAGTGTTGTTGGGGTTTTTTTTCTGTATCTTCACAACATAACTGTTTAGTTGAAAGAATAAGTCAAAAATAAACCAAAACTTACAATCCCCAAGCCTACAATGACCCTGCAAAACATAAATGCATAAGCGGATGAATATGCTGCCGATGGTAACAGTGCTGTGGCAAAAGACGCTAGAAGAAGAGTGCTTATCAGTATAATCTTGCTGCCGTAAACTTCAGCTAATCGCCCTCCAGGTATGCAACCAATCATGATGCCTACGAATTGAATACCAATTGCCAGGCCTTGTGTTTCAGGACTCCAGTCTAAATCTCCGTATGGCATCTGGAGAAACAATAAAATTTTAATAATTTATTTTATGAAAATGAATAATCATATATCTACTTCATCATCATAATTTGCTATAAATCTAGAATGATGCGTCTGTTAATCGATATTAAATTAAATGTCGACTGTTAAGATACTTAGTTAAATGTTGACTGTTAATATATCTAGTTAAATATTGACTGATAATATATCTAGTTAAATGTTGACTGACATCGATATATTTGACTCATCAGCTATCCAACAACAGCAAGCACACATAAAGTGTGCATGCACTCACTTATAACGTGTGTATGCGTGTGCTTGCATGCTTTCTTGTGTTTATTTGCATGATAAATTATTTGCTGCTCATTGTTTACTAAATCTACTTCATCATTGTTTGCTAAAAATAAAGAATAATTTGTTTGTTAATCATGCTCATTATTTGCTAAATCTGCCTCATCATTATTTGCTAAAAATAATGAATAATTTGTTTATTAATCGTGCTCATTATTTGCTAAAAACAAAGAATAATTTGTTTTTTAAACATGACTGTCATAGAAAGATTTGGCTCAGCAACCATCCAACAGCAGCAAATACACACGCACACGTTATGTGTGCACGCATGCGTTGGTATGTGTATTTGCATGAAAAATTTAATATATGCGAATTCTTAAAACAGATTAATTTTTAATAACTTAAATTCGGATAAAAAAAAGAATTTTAATGTTATGTTACAAGTTGCACTGGCTTCTGGCTTTTCTACTTTTCTCAGATTCTAATATCCGTAATTTTCAACTGGCTGCAGAAACACATGAAACTCTTAAATAACTGCTTGCTCAACTTGTGCCTTAAACAACTGCTTGCTCAACTTGTGCCTTAAACAGCTGCTTGCTCAACTTGTGCCTTAAACAACTGCTGGCTCATCTTGCGCCTTAAACAACTGTTTGTTCAGTTATATTGCAGTAAAATCCGCATCAGGAATTTATGTAAATTCTGGATGTTTTACAACTATCTTTTCCTCCCGCTTAGCTTTATTCTACTTTCTGACCATGAATTTAACAAATATATTTAAAAAAATCTTTAAAGTTTGAATATTTTACTTAGTAATGAAATTGAAAAAAGTGTATTTTATCACTTTATCATCACCAGAAATATACTTTATGAATGACACAAGCGAGCATTATAAAATTTAAATATTTTATACTAAAAATGTTAATAATTAAAAATCTCTCTTATCTTAACTTGTTTAGAAATTTGGAACAATTTGCTAACTCTGATCACCATCGGCATATTTGTTTCAATGAGTATATCACAGAACATTATCCGTAATGTTCTTATTTTGCAACAGGGCGCATTCAGTCGACTGACTTTCAAAATTATTCTAATTAAGATTTATATCTGATACATCACTGTGGCCAATAAAAACACTTTAGATTTTTTCTTCACTTTGAAATTTTGTCATATTTCATATATGAGGCAGACTCTATAATTTAAACAGTAATGTCACACCAAAAACGATGGTTCAATCTTTTTTTTCTTTAGAAAACAATAAATATTACTTTCTATCCAACAATACCATTTGTCTAATTTTAATTTATGATATCATACCCATAAAAAGTTAAGTAATGCTTTTTAATTGATAACATCTATATCTACATTCAAAGTCAATTTCTAACATAAAATACAATCTATAAAAGTATAAACCTATTAAGTGGTATCTTGGTATTTTCTAAACTCACAATATAACAGTTCTTGTTAAATAGTATATACCCTCTTACCTGATCCCACTGGGTAAAGTTGCTTTTGATATCTTGATTTTCAGGGCATTCTCTTCTTGATGGATTGTTAAAGGAATTTTGATTGGACCAATGAACCATATAGACAATAGCCATACTGAGATTCGATTGAAGCATTATAGCCAACGTCGAGGCCGCTAATCCAATCAATGCAAAAACATAGCGTTTGGGGATGACATCTGCAAGAAGAGTTAGAATTTTTCGTTACGTTAATTACTTTATATTCACGTTTTATTCACTTCATCCAAAAACTCGCTACTTGAAATGCTCATGGTAATTAACAGGCGTAGTAACTTAGTAATTAAAAAATATAAAAGAGAAAGCTGCAAACATAAATGCACAAGCATTTTGAAGAAGCACTTCAAGATGCCATTTGTTTGAGAAGAATTGTATCCGTTTAATGATACAAAGAAAAAAAATCTAGAATAAATTTGAAAGATAAATTTAAAAAAATGTTTTAACAGATTATGGAATGTCAGCAAATATATAATAAATTATTTCATTTTTACAAAAACTTAAACTTGATTCATTGTAATAGTAATACAAAATTAAAAAATGGGAAGAGTTAAAAATTGATTTACTTACCAAGCATGCTAACTAGAATCGGCGATATGACATAAAAGAGATCTAAGCTGCGATAACAAGAATATTATAATTTTAGTGGAATTTAAAAAAATATTTTTTGCATAATTAGTACTACCTTAAAAAATTCAAAGAGAATTCAGAATTTTGCAGCAAATTATTTATTAATCATAGTTATGTGTTATTATCAATTGATTAATTCGTTATTTAGTGTAATTGTTGAATTTTGCATAAACCTACTATATGCTCATGCCAATATAATTGTATTATGTTTCAATATACTTAAAGATCTTTGTATGTCATTAATACATTTTTAGTCATTGGCAATTTTTATGACTTTACTCAGTTTCTGGTACTTTTTGCTTAGCCGGAAAAAGCAAAAAGTTGCAAATAATTTAGACATGTGCCAAAAAAAGTAGCTAAAATCAGTTTTAGCATTAGATTGTGAGCAAGTTGGCAACTTTTGTGTATATATATATCCCTATTATACTCAATACTTCAGTCAGTTATGAAGATAAAAGCTGCGGAAAATTACCAAATTTAAACCGAATTATTAAGGTAATTCTAAAGTAAAATGATAGATTAAAGTCTGTTAATAATGAGGATTATAATTAAATAAATGAATTAATAAGTTTAATCCTTAAAAATGAAATACAAGTCGGATAACAAAAGAAAAAGAGTAATTTTGCGATAGTATTCCAAAAACATTTATCTATGTAACATTGTAATGAGTTATCAAAATAAATAGAAATCCCTTTCAATAAGTACATTTTTGACTTAGACAATAGGAGCACATGTTTAACAAACTGTGAAATAAACCACAATTTGTGGAAATCATCTATGACCAAGTATCTCTAATTTAATTTATGTATTACTGTATGTTACAGTACTGGTTTATTTTTTTTTTCTGAAAAAGATATTATTTTTTCCCGAGACACTGAATTATTGTTTCTGCTATAAGTAATAAATAAAAGCATTTGCAGATTTTTCTTTTCTTTTGTGTGAATCATTTCATCTGGTGATCATTTTATTACTTTTCATGAATATTTAAAAGAAATTCTTGCAGTGAATATTTTAAAGTGAATTTTAAAGTAAAATTTTGTTACAAAGGTAATTTTAATTTTTTTATTTTTAATGAAATTTTTTAAGGATGCACACAAAAAGAATTTCAGATTATTTTCTTTTTATTTTAAAACATAAAAATGCATTTTCTAATGATTTTAAATTATTTTTCAATTCTAACTTATAAATCACTTGAAGTTATCTGCCACCAATTATTGCTTAGTCACAGAAACGGTAAATCTTTTGTTAAAAGAAAGCAAATAAAATATAATAAATAATGATATAGACACTAAATGAATTAAGTATAAAAATGTAATATCATTTTTTTTAAAATGTTAGACTTGATGTAACGCAGATTATATTTCCTCATAGTTAAAGAAAAACATGAATATATCTATTTTTATTAAATGCTTTTTCTTAGAATAAATAGTAATAAAATAGTAATTTTAAACGCTTTTTCTTAGAATAAATTATCTCACAAATTGAAAACATTTGTGGATTCAATAGTCAAGTTCTTTTTTTCTTTTAAATTGTATGTAGGTTAACAATATATAAAAAAACTTATCCACATATTTTGAATAAAATTTTAACATTTTCAAAAAAAAAATTGTTATGATACAGTTTCAGAAAGTTTTAACGTTATTTTATATATATCAGTGATAATAAAAAATAAATTGCATAAATTGTTAAAATGCATTTTAATTATTAATACAGATCTAAAATAATATTTTTAATTCTTTATCGAACGCAAAATTCAAATAAATTCTTTCTAAGATTTAACACTCCAGGTGAATGCAATTTTAATATTTGATTTGAACTTTTCCTCACTGATGTAATCAGAAGGTTTCTAATTCTTAAATTCGGTGTGCTTAGACATCTCTTTAGCTTAATAAATACAGCCTAAATAAGATTCCGATCCAATAAACATGTACATATCTGAATAATAAATAATATCATTTATTTATTAAGAAAAGGATACCAATAATTTAAGATATTATTTTATGAAATAATTTTCTGAATAATGATAATTTTTAATGAGCAAACACACTATATAAGAAAACTATAAACTCCACTTACAGTCATGCATATAAATAACAATTGGTTCGTATTTTTTTTCCTCGGACAAACAAAACATTAATTTCTGTGCTGGAACATTTTTTTTTAATGTTGCAGAAAAATGAGAGACGAAAGACACAAGATAAAAATATGGTGGCAAAATTAATATTTCTCATTATATATGCAAATATTGCAGAATAACTAATACCACCAAATAATAATAAAGGCACCAAAGTTATGTCATGGCATTACTCATTAAATGAGAAGGCATTATTTATTGGTGGAAATCCTATCATAAATAGATCAAATTAGTTTCGTTGAATAAACGAGACATTCTTCAATGTGCGTTAGTCTTAGTATTTCTGCAATAGCTGTATGTTAAAATCTGTGAAGCTGGTGTGAATGAACTTCAAGCTTTTGCATTATTAAGAAGTATTACTCATTATTCAACTTATTTAAATAATATTATTTATTTACAAATAATTAACATTAGTAAATAAATATAACAAATGAAAAATATTTTTCTTATTTATTAATTAAATTGAGCAGTTATATTTTTTTTCACGAATTTCAGTAAAATTTTTCGAATTGTTTCAGATTTTACTTACGAGTAAATTAATGTATGATTAAAACATTAATTAGCTTTATTTAAAAAAAAGATAGATTGGCATTTAAATTTTACATTTTCAATTTTTCTAATCTGTATAAAGTCACCAGAAATCCCGAATTAACCTGGACACTCTTGAATTTCGGTTGATTGTTCTAAAGTGAAAAATTGACTTGTATTTGATCAATTGACTTGTATTAAAAACTGACTTATATTTAACTTCAATCAAATTTCCTGGATTCCCAAATAAATAGTTACTGGCCTTATTTTCTAAAAGATTAGACATACAAGTGAATTTTAAATTTCCAACTTTTTCTTTATGCATAAAGCGTATATACCCATATTAGCCTCGTATATGTTTTTGATTAGATTGTATGGTTCTGTATTTCAATTGTTTGTTCCGTACTGAAAACTTATTCAGATATATTTTGGATTTCAATCACATGTCCTAAAATGTCCCGAATTTTTATTTAAAAAAGTCCTGAAATTTTATTAATTGTCCTACAATATTTTTAATTTTAATTAAAAGTTAATAGCTTGTATTAAAAATATTGATAAGAATTTATTCTTCAAAAATTGGATAAAAGAATAAGTTTAAAATTCCTTAATTTGCACGTTATATATGAATCTACCAAACATCCCAAGGCAGCGAGGATACGACCTAATTTCCATTGTTTGCCTCGGACGAATTGAAAAGGTGTCGCGAATTTGAGTTAAACGTCTGCGATTTTCACATTTCTTTAACTATCAATAATTGCTTCATTTTAACACATTATTATCAAATTTTAACCTTTCTAAATGATTTCTACTTCTAAAAAATAATTTCTATTTTCTGATAAAGCCTTCTTAAAAAAATACTTTCCGGTCACAATTAAATTGAATGAATCCCCTTCAAAAAAACTAGCGGAAGTGCTCTGCCCTAAACTTTTTCGCATATTCTATAAAAAATGTTATACCCCTCTCCCTACATAAAAATATGCACATTCACTAAGGCTAAGAACCCCATGAGTGTTCAAAGTTTTATTTTCACACATGAGAATTCTGAGATTCGTGGTACAATAAAAAAAAGCAGTAGTTGTGTATTAACGGCATACCGAATAATAATCAAGTAAGAATTTTGAAATTAATCTAACATTTTTACTGAATATTGCATGTAAGTATTGGTGATTGATTCATTGTAAATACTGTTAATGTACACAGGTATCAAAAATTCGAATATGCTTTTTTGACATCTTTTTTTTTCAGTACATTCTTTGTAATTAATTTTAAATACTATACATAATTCTGATTCCCCCTGCAGATTTAAGCAACTTTCGCTAAAGAGATAAAAATGGATTAATGCACGGTTGCCGAATCATTCTCTTTTTTAACTTAAAGACATGCAGGTGGTTATCAAAATAATAGAAACACCTTAGATTTATAAAGAATCCTTTATCAGTATGATGTAGAACCGCATTTGGCATGTAATACAGCTTGGATTCGCCTAGGAATCGATTCATACAAGTGTTGAATAGTGTTTAGAGGAATACTGTACTATTCTTCTGGGAGATATTGTGAAAATTCTGGGAGAGATGCCGGTGGTAGATATCGATTCCGTATTGAACGCTCTAAAACAGACCATAAAGGTTCAATTATATTGAGGTCGGGTGACTGTGTGGGTCAAGACATATGTTTAACTTCATCCTCGTGTTCATCAAACCATTATTGGACAAGTCTCGCTGTATGGACAGGCGCATTATCATCCTTGAAAATTCCATTCTCTTGCAGGAAACAAAGTTTGAATCATAGGGTGGACCTGGTCATCTAACATTTCTCTATACCCAGTGATCCTTTCTTTCAGTGTTACGATTGGACCAGAAGGAAACCACGACATGGCTGCCCATATCATGACAGATCCACCTTCATGTTTGACAAACGGAAAGAGACAAGAGACGTCAGTCCTGTTGTAGGTAGAAGTGTGAAACACAATTCGTCAGATCATGTTACTTACTTCCACTTATAAAGAGTTTTGTGAGTGGGACACCACTGTAGACGACGTTTACCAATAACATCTGTGATAAGTGGCTCGGGAATTGCTGCTGTGCCATAAATGTTCTGTTTATGAAGAGGCCTTCTAATTGTAATTACTGACACTGGAGAATCCAGATGGAAATTGAGCTCTGCGATCACTTTTGCTGCAGCTGTTTGCTTTTTAGACATTACAATCCGCTTCAATATACGTCGGTCTCTTTCATTGAACTTCTCTTTCCACCCACTATTTTGATTTACCGAGCTTGTCTTGCCACGCTGTGTGTATGCTGTCATGACTTAGACACCGTACCTCTAGAAACGCATAACAGTTGGGATATTTCGGTCGCACTTGCTCCAGCTAAACGGGCTCCTACAATTTGGCCTCTTTCAAAATCTGAGAGGTCCGACATTTTATGCTTTAAAAAATCCAGATTTGATTAATGTTTAGGTTATTTTGTAATATTTCAGAGAGACGTTGAGAGTCGATTTGGGTCGAAAATATAGAACATTTTACTTTCATTCGATATTTTTAATTTTTAAGAATATTTTCTTTAAAAATACCTTTAGAATTTAATTTTTACGTTCATTCTTTGGGTAACTGCATATTTTTTAAAATTAATATATGTTTTAATGGTATTTATCAACTTTAAATGCTATTTTTTTAAATACTGAATGTTGGCAAAATTTTATTCTTAAAAACCGCTTAAATTAAAACCTAATACATGCTTTTAGTTCAAATTTGATTTGATGATTTTTTTCAGTATGTTCTGTAAATCCTGAATATGGAATAAATAATATGTTTATTTATAAAAACATTTAAAGTTGTTTTATTGCTAAGAAATGTGAAAAAATGAACATTTAATGCTAGTTATTAGTGGAATAAAAGTACTCCAAGATTGGATAGAAGAACAGTTTACTTCTTTGTTAAAGAAATAGTTTAAATATTTAGTACCTAATTTATTAAATTTTTAGCATATCATTCAAAAAACTTTTAAACTAAGAGTTTTTTTTTTTTTTTTTTTTGTTTTTTTTTTTTTTTTTGCTTTTTCTTAATTTTGAATTTGGAAAAAACATATTTTTCCAGTTTTTAAATTTCTATAGGCTTTTAACCAATGTATCTTTATTTTATTAATTTTTTTACATCTATTTTTTTGGAAAAATTCGAAAATGATTTCAAAAAATGTAGCCTGGAAGTAGTCACATACATTAAAGCGTACTCAAAAGTGGAAAATAATATTAATTTTTTATTAATTTTATGTTTTTTCATGATTTTATTTTTTTATCAATTCGCAATTTTTCCTTGGTAAAGCAATTTGAGAAGAACAAAATAATTTTCCATTCGCCCTAGTACACAATTACATAAATGTAATTACATATCAATATAAATTCGAATAGAAATAATCATAAGCGAAAGAAATTTCTTCAAATTCAGTGGAACGAATTCAAAAAAACCTAAATATTTCTGTGTAGAAATATGCTGTTTCATGCTGTGCTTTACAGCTGTGCCAACATCGGAGGAATAATGAAAACTTCATAAAATGTGACCGTACCATAAGCTGAATGTAAAACTGATAAATCAGATCTCTTAAGGCAATAAAACATGTAAAGCTTCTCGCATTTGGTAATAAATGCGCTTTTTTTCTACTTATGATCCATTTATAAATAAGATTTGTCAACTTTCACTTGAAAGATTTCAAATAATATAATACATGCAAGATTATCTTTTATTGTAACAAATAATATAAAAAAATTAAGTCAATTACTACTTCGGTAAAAGAAAAATTTTAAGAAAAATTTTATTTTAGTTACTTTTTATTAAAAAATTAATAAATAATTAAATACATAATTAATACATAATAATACATAATTAAATAATTTATTAAATAATTAATATAAATATGTATATACATATGACAGAATCACAATATTAAGTGGCAAAAGAGAAAGCGAATTTCCTTGCAATTGTACATTTTCCTTTCTATATATGGTGATGGACTATTATTTTTGTTTGTTACTATTTTTTATTCGCTTTCTATTTATTTTCGTTTCCATTTTATGAAGCTGAAGGTGATCTACAATTTCTCATTCTATCCATCTCTTGTAATGCTTCATTATTGCAAGGAATTGTTCCAGTGAGTTTCGAGCAGTCCAGTTCTTCAATTAATAGTCCATCTAATGTTTTCACACGACTCAAGGCGACATATGATTGACCTGCTGCGAAGAGTTTTCGTCCTAGATATATTACTGCATAATCTACATTGCCAAATTGTATCTTATATTTTTATCCTTCTAAATATCTTATATAAGAGAAATTTTTTTCCCATATAAAACTAAAATTAATTAATTAATTAATATTTGAAAAAACTGAATTAACATAAAATGTCATCCACTACAAATTTTTTAAAAAATGTATTTGAACTTGAGTAGATGAATAAAAAGTATTTTATTAATGATTGGAACATAAATATATATAGGGTTTGGGTTGGTTATATTAACGTCCCATTTTGAGCAACACTAGGGCTATTTTGGGACGGCCCTCGTAATTTTGAACCGTGTTTAGATGACGAGGACGACACCTGAGCTGGCATCCCCTCTCAACACCACACCAACGAGAGGACGTATGGTTATAATGGATTTAACGTGCAACAGACCCCCTTACATGACGGTTCTTCGATGGAATCGGGTCTCGAACCAGAAATCCTCCGGTTCCGAAGCCGAGACCTTGCCACCAGGCCACCGCGGCCCTATATGTATAGAGAGAGAGAGTGAACTAATAGTAAGAATTGAATAAATGAGCTTTTTTCCTACTTATGACCCATGTATAAATAAAATTTGTAAACTTTCATTTGAAAAATGTCAAATAATATAATAAGGAAAAATTATCTTTTGTTATCACCAATCAGACATAAGAAAATTCTTAGATACCTTTAAAGTTGTCGATATTAGTAGCCAATGGGGGAGGGCACTTTCTTGCATGCTCTCTAATAAAGGTATTATCTTCCGCTTCGTCACAAATCAAACAGTGAACTTTCCACAAGGGATGTTCTTATTTTTTTTATCATTTATATTTTTATTTTATGATTTTTATCCCGCAGTTCTGCACCTGAAATTTTCGTGCTTCATATTTTAATGAAGAAAGCTAATACTACTATAATATTATCAAATAACATTACCGAACAACAGTTAGGTAAATGCTTATTGAGGCAAGTAATATTGTTTTTTGCTACATCATGTATGAAACCATATAATGATAAAAATACAACCATTTTAAATTCACTATAACGGATATAATTTCCCCATAATTTTTTAAAGTTATATATAACATATAAAAATTCATTGAAATATACATAAATACTTTTAAATGTATAAAATGAATCTGAAATGGCGACATAAAATATAAATTGATATTTTTACACGTTGTTATTCATCCTTTGTATATACAGAGAGAAATCTCTATATATACATAATTAAAGCTAACACCTATTCAGAAGATTCTAGCATCGGCTCTTTTGCTAAAAAAGAACATAATTTCTCTGACATGCAAGTCGAGTATGCATTTTAGGAAAATCCATTTAAAAAAAACAGTTTTCCTCTATTCTTGGAATGTGCCAATATTTAAGATTTTTTTTCAGATTATTTTTATTAAAGAAGCAATATGGAATAATGCATTTCATTTGTTTTCAGTTACAATAAAAACACTGAAGAAGAGAACTCCTTTATTCATTCCACTATGAACGCCTGACTTTTACAACAGAAAATTCGTGGCTGTGGTTTTTCAAAAATTTTGTATTTAAAGACAAATGTCACATGATTTTTGATTAGGGCATGCATCCCGATAGTATTAAGCTACGCATTTGCTTAATCACGCAATATTCTTTACGTTGTGAAGAGAGCGCAGCCATATGCAAACCCATATGTGATTATACATACTACTGCCCGTTTACGGAAAGAATGTTTTTGTAACTATAGCCGTGACATGCCGTTAAATTTTAAACTACGCATTTTTTTTTCAGAAACAACAAGTTCGGATTTTGTTCCTTATGGTTAATACATTCTTTACTTTATTATCGATACTTTTCATTGGATTTATTTAATTTAAAATCAGTTTTTTTAAAACTTTATAAAACTTTTCATGCAGTATGTGTTTCTACAAATTTGAAATATCTCTGTTAATAATCTTGTGCATATTTCCATTTCAATTTTTGTAAATTATATATAAGGTCTATAGTTTTTTTTTTATTTTTAATTCGCTTCATAATACAAAAGTTCTCAGATGTTATTAGTAAAATTATATAAAGTTTAATATTTTATTTTATATGTCTCTCTCTCTCTCTCTCTCTCTATATATATATATATATATATATATATATATATATATATATATATATATTAGCATATGCCACCATAAATGTCCAACAACTAGCAAACTACTAGTGTGGTCTTGAATAATAACTTCACCGCACATGACAAAAAGCATGGTAAATCACAAAAACAATAAAAGATTAAAAAAAATTGGAAGCATTGTATAATGCAATCATTAATGGTGAAAACTACAAGCAACAGTTGAAGAATTTCAACAAAGCATTGAAGAAGAAAATCCAGAAAGTCAGGATAAGATATTTTTTCAAACCGACAATGCTTACCTACATATCGCCAGGATAGTGAAATGAAACTTTAGATCACTTCACGGGACATTTTGCCTCCCACCCCCACCAAAAGTTGCTCCCTCAGACTACTCTTTGTTTCGTTCCATGGAGATTGTGTTTCACTGAATTCATATAAAAAAATTGATTGATAACTAAATTGCATCGAAATAAACCAGATCTATATCTTCCCGGGATTAATTTCTTCACCAAGATATAGATCGGGATACTCATCATAGATTTTTTATACCAAAGTGACTTTTTTAACATAATCATTTTTTAATCATATCCATACACGCAATAACATTCCGCTTAGCCGTCGCATCAAATGCAGGATAATCTTATATAAACATAATCATTTTTAATCATATTCATACACACAACAGAATTCCGCTTAGCCGTCACATCAAATGCGGTATGATCTTACATTAAAGTAATCATTTTTAATCATATTCATACACGCAATAGTATTCTTCTTAGCCGTCCCATCAAATGCAGGATAATCCTACCTTAAAATAATCATTTTTAATCATATTCATACACGCAATAGCATTCTGTTTAGCCTTCTCATCAAATGAAGTATAATCTTACATTAAAATAATCATTTTTAATCATATTCATACTCGCAATAGCATTCTGCTTAGCCGTCGCATCAAATGCAGGATAATCTTACATTAAAATAATCATTTTTAATCAAATTCATACACGCAATAGCATTCTGTTTAGCCTTCTCATCAAATGAAGCATAATCTTACATTAAAATAATCATTTTTAATCAAATTCATACAAGCAATAGAATCCCCCTCTAGAGCATTCAGCTTCAAATGTATGATGATTTTTTACTGAACATTAAAGTTTAATTCAAAAAATTTCCGTAGCTCTATACTAAAATGTTTTTTTAATTATTTTAAATTCTATATAATTTTGTTGCTCGAAAATTCTTTATTTTTTTCTCAATTCTCAGTGAAAAACATGCTTAAAATTTTTAATTTCCTTTAAATGATCACTGGTAATAATTTTATCAATCCTTATTTCTTAAATTAATGGACAAACCAGAAACATTTTGATATTTTTCTGTTTACAATATCAAATTATCATAATGTAACCCAAAACATTTTGATTTTGAGATATCCTGGAAATATATCCCATAAAGCTACGTTCTGTGCGAAACATCATTTGAATACTTTATTAATATGCATGGTATCCGTTTTAATCTTGACCAGTGGTTAATTCCTAAGACTTTAGAAGTAAGCATTTACTTCAAAAAGAAAATTCATTTAAAAAATCACATTTTAAGTTGTTTGTGACAATGAGACGCTGCTGAAAAATTATGTCTATTATTATGTCTGTAAATTATGTCAGTCATTAGATAGGCAGATAAAATTACAGAATAAAGGTGTGAATAAAAAAAGTATTTTCATGAGACTCAAGGGTAATCTAATTCGCAGAGTGTTATCAAAATCTCGAATTTCCTTTGAAGATTAAAATAAGTGAATGTAAAAAGGATTGGCAATGACTAACGTTTCCTCCTATTCATTCATTTCACTCCAAAGCCATTTCAAATTGAGATTTAAAATATTCTGAACAGCTACGATAAAAAACTGAAATATACTTTAATTCCACAAACATATCAAATTAATTTTGTAGGTGTAGTTTTTTTTTTCTTCTTCTTCTTTTTTCCATAAAGAATTTAAATGGACGTTCAAAATAAATATAAAATTATTCCAATTTTATCCATTTTTGATTAAATCTATTATTCAAACACATATGCGTGCGTGCGTGCTTGTGGCATGTTAATTTGAATGTGTGCGTGCGTGCTTTGTGTATGTTAATTTGAATGTATGCGTGTGTGCTTGTGTGTATGTGAATGTGTGCGTGTGTGCTAGTGTGAATGTAAATGTGCGAGTGCGTGCTTGTGTGTATATGTATATGAATGTGTGCGCACTTGTGTGAATGTGAATGTGTGAGTGCATGCTTGTGTGAATGTAATTTGTGCGTGCGTACGTGTGTGTGTGTGTTTGTGAATTTGAAAGCATATGTGTGCGTGTATGTGTGCATCTCTCTGTGTGTACGTGTATGTGTGTCACGACTTTTTATTATCACTCTAAGACTTTTTATTCTTATTATTAAAAGAAATTTAATTAGTCCTCTACGCATTTACAATACATTTCTACAGTATATCTGTCATTTTTAAATGCATGATTAAAAAACTTCAAACTACTTAATTACGTGGTAGCCATAGACTTCTTACCTTTCCCTATGATAACAACTAGAAATGACGTTGTAAATCTTCATGTAAATACTTAAGACATTATTATCAAAAAAATGCAAAGCAACAAAAATTTATTACAACACATTTATTACAGCATTAATGAAGTACAACAAGAAATGGTTAACTATTAACAGACTTTAAATGATTTTTCAAAAAGTTGGGAAATGGACTTTACAATTCCAGACATTGAAATTTTTCTTTCTGACAGAATGAACTATGAAAAATACAGAAGAATATTCATAATAAAATTAATAAATGAATGGCATGACGTATTGAAGTTAGACGGAAAATATTTAAACAAATGGATACAAAATAACTTATGAAAACCGTCTCTGTTGAGTATAACGAATACCTTCATCTGCTATCACTGAAATTTCTGTTTTGGCAAGCTCACTGTTCCTGTCTTCAGAACCTTTGCTTGTTGGTCTGGATTCATCTTGGTCCATACCCCATTGCTGGAGTTCTGATGTACCAAACAGTAAATATATTACAGTAGTAACAATAACCAATCCAATTGTGAAATAATACACATAGCTCCACTGCGCTATAGATTGCTGTTAAAAAGATTAGAAAAAGAAGTATTAAATACTGCTTTAAAACGTCATATATTGTTTGCATGAAATTTCCGATTTTTAAACATTTTCGTAAATTGATTTTTAGTTATTTGATTCGTTGTGTTTACATAAATTTTGTTATATGGTTTTATTTGTAATATCGTTTTGATGACATCAACGGCAACTTGAAATGACCCTTACCATCCCAAAAAGAGAAATGTTAGAACATTTTTCTCCAATTTCCCATTTTTAACATTCAAATTAAATGATATTTAATTGATAGGATCAATTGTCTAATACAAAGAAATACACTAGAACATCAAATACAAAGAAATACACT
>JAPMOR010084905.1:35333-49085 GCA_026543865.1 Argiope aurantia
CAAAGAAAGACACTAGAACATCAAATACAAAGAAATACACTGGAACCTCTAATACAAAGAAATACACAAAAACATCAAGTACAAAAGAAAGACACTAGAACATCTAATACAAAGAAAGACACTAGAACAAAGTATAAATTGATTTCTTAGGAAGATGTTCAGTTTCCTAGCAATGTCATGGCAAGCATATTAATCTTTAAAAAACTGTTATGTAAAACTTAGAAAAAATAATAAATAAAAATGTAAATAAAAATAAATAAAATGTAGTTTAGTTTTTTCTTTATTTCAGCAAATGGAAATAAATAAATTGTATACTAATTGTTCTTTTATTATTTCTGTAAAAGTTTTATTTGATATTCTAAATATGAAGATAGTTTCTATAATTTAATACATTTGTGATCATTATGTGGTAGCAAATACCATTGAAAAAATAATCTATACTTATAATAAAGCTCAATGTGTGTGTGTGTGTTTGTGTGTGTGTTGGCGCTCTACAGGCCAGACCATTCAACCTACAGCTACCACATTTGGCACGTGTATACCTTGGAGGCAGGAAATGTGCACCTGGGGGTTATTTTTTCGAATTTCTAATTAGAATTTTATTTATTTAAAAATTAAGCGAAATTTTAGCGTGTTTCTGCTATAACTTCCGAAAATATTACCGCACAAAAAAGATTTTTACATAAAGTTAAAGATCAAAAATTTATCTTTTAAATGATACCAATGTTTTAACCTTAAAATTAAATTTCTATTTTTAATGAATTTTTAAATAAATATTTTACCTATATTATTCAATAATTTTTTTCGTACAAAATAAAAATAAAATTTAAGCAGCACGAGCACGTTTCGCATTCATGGGAAAAGAATTAGCTTTTTTCAAAGTGTTGCCATCACATTGATTAAAGCTCCAATTAATAATAAATTAAATCTTTTTGGAAATGAAATCTGCAAAAATATAATTTTCGGCACGTGTCTGTAGGAAATGAAACAAATATGAAATATTATTTTTTCTTAAAAATAAATTCAAGAAAAATTATTTTATGATCTTTTACACTCTCTATATTATTAATCCAATAAATCAGTTTTATTTTAAGGCAAGTTTTGTTTAATATGAACAGGATATCCATTCAAATCAGGGCCACACAGCAAATTTGTAAACCTTTAGAAAGACACAGATCTTCTAAAATGGTCTAAATGGAAAATGATTATTTTTTATGTAACTTGATTCAATAAATGCTCTAATAAATAACGAATTTTTGATTTTACATAAAGCTTCTGCTGTGGAAATCGCGATTAACAAAATGTTCTTGAAATACTAATATTTTAAATAAAAAGAGTTAATTTTCAATCAACTAAATCAATCACTTAAACTGACTGATTTATAAAAATTTGAATATCACTATTTAACAAAAAAAAAAAAGATAATTTTAGATTTTTCCATCGATCGTTTCAAAGAAAATACTCCAATCAGCGCGCAGATTTCTCAAGATTAAATGGCCTAAGATTATGAAAATGTTGAGTTTTTCTAAATTTTTAACATTCAAAATTTCATAAATAAGTCTTAGTTGATCGTGGAAAATAGAAACATTCATTCATTTATTTAAAATTTGGTATGTCCAGAATATTTCTCAGAATATGATACCTTACTGCATTAAATTTAGACTTCATAATTTTTCAAATATATTTATAGGCCGGAACAAAATATTATTATTGATTTCATTTCAATCCTTTTGAAAGCAAAACTAAAAACTGAATTTTATGGTGAATCTGAGAAATTTTTGTTGAATTATTCTTTGAGATATTACATAAATTATGAAAAATATTTTGTAGTTCACATAAGACTTAAATACCGAGCGATTCTGTTTGCAATACTCATATTCAATAATAATAATAAATACATAAATAATAATAAAGATGATAAATAAAATAAAACGCTTGGTTTTATTAAAAAATATCTTTATATTAATTGCAATTTCATCATTTCCACTTTAATTTAAAGTTGAAGTTTTAGCGGAAATGACAACGAATTAGCAAAATATATATAGTAAATTGAACGAAACGATCTAAACAACAGTATAAGTTTGGTATGACTATCAAAATTTAAGGATTAAAAATGTTTTGTTTGAGAATCTATTAAGAGACCAGTTACTTAAAATATTTAATTGAAAATTGTAGCTAGTGGTAATACTGGCGAACCGGCTGGTCGCCAAAGGCGGCTAGTTTATAATAAAGGCTTCGTACTTGAAGATTTTATTTTTTATTTATTTTAATAAATTTTTTTAGTTTGATTCCATTCAAGATCAAATATAAAAAACACTTACTTCTTCTTTGGTAAGGTATCCAATCATTGCTGGAAGGAGGAAATAAGGTACACTACTCAAAAAACAAAGAATTCCTGATAATGTTCCTGAAAAGAATCATCATAAATAACTATTACAAAATATTTACGATTATTTATATTCATTATGTAGAATATTGTTTTCACTTTAAACTAAATTATATTTCTTGACGTAAAATAGTGTAAAATAGTGAACGCTTAAGACAAATTAATATTAGTATTAATATTAGAAAAATTTGATTCCATATGAAACGCACTATCTAGAAATAAGTATAAGAAAAAATTATTACAAGTTTCGATAATAAAAATAATAATTCCTTAAAATTATATAAAAGAAAATAATTTAGACACTCATTTATTATTGTATTAAAAAATTTATTACAAACTTTAAAAAAATTGTAATATTTTTTTATTACATAATTTTAAGAAATTGAAATAAATTTTTATTACACAAATGAAAGTTAAAATCAAATTTTTATGCATTATGCATAGTAATTTTTTCACATATGCGAATTTATATTTCTTGACACATAATGTTGTACAACTTTAAACCCTTAAGATGTTATTACTTTATTAAATTTTAAAAAACTTTTCAAACATCACAAGAATTGATAGAATGAATAATAAGAGTTTTTTTGCGTTTGTTTGATTATAATTTATAGATTTTTGTTCTAATCTTTATTTATCTACAAAGATTTGGAAAAAAATATAATTAATTGAAAAATACAAAAAAAAATGTTATCTATAAATGTATACAAAAAATCTCGTTAAATTTTCCATACAATGTACATTCATGACATGTATTCGTAAATATTTTGTCTAAATTTGAATGATTTGTCAAAAATTTATTAATTTGATTTAGTCGAATTAATTTTATTACTTTCACATCTGTAATGTTTGTAAATGTGAGATAATGTCGATTTTTCATTCATTTCTTTTGCAAGAAGTTTTTAATTTTGCATTAGTGTCTATTATCGATGACATAGACACTAGTGCAATGTACTGAATTTTAGTATTTTCACAAGCAAACAAAAAATTAACATTAGTAAAAATTCCATATGACTGCATATGAAAGATACTATCTTGCAATGAGCATGAAAAAAATGATTATATGTTTCAATAATAAGAATAATTCAGTATGAAATATATTAAAAATAAATAAAAGAAAATAATTTAAACATTATTTTACTATTGTACTAAAAAGTTTATTGCAAAATTTAAAAATTTGCAATAAACTCTTTTAAGCTTAAATTTGAAAGCTAAAGAAATAATAAAACGAATTTCAAAATTAAGGCAAAAAAATTATTACAAATTTGGAAGTTAAAACAAAAATCATAAAAGCTTTAAGATCTCAAAGCTGCACAATAAGAACTAAAGCACAATGAACGCCATTAAAATTTTCTAAGCATTTAATAAAAATTAAAATGCATTGTTAATGTTATTTTTGTGCTGTGATATTCTTATTTGAAAAATTTTATGACCCAACAGATAAAGTATTTTCTGGTAATAGTCGTAGAATTCAATTTTTATTTTATTTACATACAGATTATTTCACTCACCAGCAAGATTTGGTGCCATGTCTATAGGAACCAAAGAAACGCCAAATATATAAAAATCACTTAAAATGCCAGCGGTAATGAAGGCAATAGTACTTAATGTAACATTACATCCTGCAAATAATATGCCAAAAAACCCTATGCATGCCGTTAAGGAATCTGAAAAAATAATTTTTAAACTTAATAATAATATAAAAAATTACTATTATCTATTTAAATTACAAATATGAAATCAGTAGGCTATTCTTAACTTACTGGCAAGAGTTGCGCCTTTCCTTATATACACAATCGGTATCTCTCGTCTACTTCTTACGAAGTCAATCAAGATGCCAACAATACAAGCACAAATTGCACGAAGCAAGTTCGGTAAGCATGACAGTAAGCCATTCTGAAAAAATCGGTGAAACGTTAAAAACGTCAATCAAAAATGAAAATTTTAATTGCCTAAAACGTTTAGATATAGATTTGGATTACCAATCATCATATAAATAAGAGAGTTTAATTCCTTTGTTTATTATTTCACATGCTTTTATTTAACTTGACTTCTTTCATGAATGTAAAGATGGAATTATTTTGACTTTTCCTAATGTTTTGAAATCATATAGAGTTCTATGTTGTAGATGATATTTACATATTTTAATATCTTCATAAATTAATTATCAATAAATCAATACATCTTAGATGAACCTAAATTTCTAACCCTAACAAGATTTCGCAATACTTATGAGAACTAATTATAAAATATTTTAAAGACTAGTGTGGTGGAATGTAGATTATTATGATCTGTGCAGGAAGCAACAGGACGAATGTTGTTGGAAACATTTCTTTAATAATCACATTCACGCACTAAACAATTACAAACACAAAGACAAGACATTCGCGCGCGCGCGCTTCACAGTTCAGCATCCCATCTCCTTTTAATTACAATCGCAATGCATTATGGGATGACATATGGGATGGCCTAATCAGGTATCGCTATCTAGTATCCAAAAGAGAAGATAAGAGTAATGCAACTGCTATACTAGTAATTAAAATCTAGTAGATAAAAGCAAAAAATTATTATGATTATCCAATCCATATATCTATTTCGCAAGTAAGTCCCAACAATATTATAGAGAGCAGTAAGTTCCAATAGTTTTGTATATGGAAAAAAGTGATAGGACATAGCACTTTTTTACATATTTGAATATTTCATGTATCCTGGTATGTATTATATTTCCATTAAAAACTTAACAAAACTTATCAAGAGAAATAAATCCTTGAACAATGAGCTCGAACTGAAAGACGGGAATTAAAAAGAGGCAACATACCAAATTAATATATTTTAAAGTATTATAATAAGAGACAAAATGTAATAATTTAAGACAAAAAAATAAATCGTTAAAAACAGCGATTAAAAATTACGTTAATGCAACTCCACATTCAAAATTATATGCATTGCGAAATAAAAGGGAAAGTGTATTTTTTTAAATGAATATCTAAGAAAACAGTATTTTTATCATAACTTTAAAATAGGCAAGAAGTGCAAGTGAAAATCTTAAGGAAATCGTCTTGAATTTCACTACAACATTATCAAAATTCCATTTAAACATTTCTGAAAAACTTTATTAAAATTAATATAAATAGCAAGAAAGAAAAATGGTGTCACTATAAAGATATTTAAAAAATATTCAAATTATTGCATAAAACAATTTTGTGTTCTGGTAACGTAGGAAGTTATTGCAGGAAAAGTAAAATTTCGCTTAAATTTTAATTCATTAAATTTGTTATAAAAACCCAAAATATATATTAAAATTCACCAGAATATGTTTGAACTAATTTACTACATCGATTTAACTACTAATAATTCCATTCTGTGCAAGCTTTTAACGCGCATCTTTCAAAAAAAAATCAAACTGAAAATATTACCATGTTGGATATTTACTATCAAAGCCATATCTTCAACTCAGTCTTCATTTAAAAGTATAAAATGATAAGAATTCATGTTTGCTGGCAAATTTGTATTCCAAGTAAGCTATCAATTTTTCATTTTTAAAATATTAAGTGAAATAATTTAATGCTTTATCTACTCTAATAATTTCCTATTAGCAAAAGGTAACTGCTTTAAAATTAATAACCAAAATCTTTTTCTCTCTAGAGAGCAACTATCTTTGTCCGAATGATAGGTTTAGAAAAAAAAATATCGAAACAATATGTAATAAGCAAAATGTCATACAAAATTTAATTTATTAGAAGAGAACACAAAAAAAAAGCAGAAAACTGATGGAAAAAATCAATTTCTTCATTCCGATAAGTTTAGGGAAATTCTGATTAGCTCTACACCTACGAGACGTTGTTTAGACAGACATGCGCACTAATCGAATTTTCAATCAATTCTGAGCTATAATAAGGAGTAATTCTCAACCATGGAATGACAATAGGTTTATACAGTAAAGCTACTACAATTTTTATTAGATTGTATTAGAACCTAATTGTATTAGTTCTAATTTGTATTAGTTCTAATTGTATTAGTTCTAATTTGTATTAGTTCTAATTTGTATTAGTACTAATTGTATTAGTTCTAATTTATATTAGAACCTATTGTATTAGATTTACTTTATAAAGCAAATCTAATACAATAGGTTCATACAGTAAATCTACTACAATAGGTTTATGCAGTAAATCTACTGCAATAGGTTTGTACAGTAAATCTACTGCAGTGAGTTTATACAGTAAATCCACTACAAAAGGTTTATACAGTAAATCTGCTGCAATAGGTCTATACAATAAATCTACTACAGTAAGTCTATACAGTAACTCTTCTGCAATAAGTTTATACAGTAAATCTACTAAAATAGGTTTATACAGTGAATCTTCTGCAATAGGTTTATACGGTAAATCTACTACAAATAGGTTTATACGGTAAATCTACCACAATAGGTTTATACAGCAAATCTACTACAATAGGTTTATACAGTAAATTTACTACAATAGGTTTATACAGTAAATCTAGACAACAAAGGGTGGTTAATATACGATTTTTATCTCTTATCTAATAATATCAAAATATTATTAAGGAAATGTTGGAAAATATTATGAATAAATTTGTGAAATAACTGAAAGATTCGATGAAACCTCAATGAATAAGCTGCTGTTAGCCATGATATTAAAGAATTTTTATCTTCAACTAATTTTCATTTAATAATAACGTTCTGCAAAATCATAGAATAGAACTTAAATTCAGAACTAAAGTTATGGCAAAATAATTTAAAATTTAATCTATTGCATTTATGTATACCGACTTGAACACTTCCCAGATTGAGTATGGTGCCCATGTAGAGTGCCACTGATGTGACGAAGAAAGACAAAATCCAGCATTGCCCAAGAAATCCGGCAGCTAGAGCCCAGAAGGGAACTGAGGTGGCAATCGCTTTCCAGGGTATAGAAGTAATCTAAAAATAAAAAATAGGTATATTATTTAAAAAAATGCAGCAAGCAAAAAAAAATTTCTCTAAATCTGATATCTGTTTTTCCCCCTTCTTCTTTCTTTGGTCTGTAAATGGTATAGAGTTAGTGCTGTTGTTATTTCAGACCCTTGCATAAAATTTGTCTTAAGCGATAAATCTATGTCATGTTACTCAAAATGCATTCGTATTTTATATTCAAGACATTAAATTATCTCAAAATTTTCATTATTTCGTCTTATGCAATGATGACTCAACAAGTTTACAACATATGGTTTTTCGAGCATTCATAAAATTTCAAAATGCCCAATCACTAACGCTAGATAATTTCAAATTGCTTACTCATGAAATTAGAATGACACTTTTCTGATATTTCAAAACCTATAAGTAGCGATTAGCAAAAGTTTTCTTGTCAAATTTCTCACTCTTTGGTTCATGATTGATAGATTCACTCATAGTCCAGAACATTTAAAAAATAAAGAATTATCAGACACAGTATTTAGCTAAAACAAAACATAGCGGACAGGAGTTTCAAAATTATAGTGGCATCATTTTTAATATAATTTTTTACGTTAGTGAAAAATAATCTTTTGATAAAATTACAAAGTAGCCTCTTTTGACTAGTCATCGAGGCCCATCCACCATATGAAAGTATTAATTTAGAGATATCAAACAACGTTGATGAACTATGTCACAATAAAAGAACATATTTAAATCTCACTTGTACAATGTGCTTGGAGCGCTCTAATTTGTTAATTACGCTTGCAAAATGGGGAGTAACAGTAACGCAATCTCTCCAATTATGGAATTTAGGGGCCTCTCAAAATTTTATGTTTCTTATATATATCGAAAACGAAAGGTGGTGATGACAAGTAGCCAATAATGACGTATCTAGGTATCATGATTTTTTCATATGAAATAAAAATGGCCGAATTTTCTAAAGTAGTTATGGCTAAGATATTCTTTCAAGAATTTCTCCCATATAGAATGTACAGTAAAGTAGTAAATTTCGCTCAAAACTAAAGGTGATAATGGGAAGAGGATAAGTAATGACGTGTCTAGAAATCATGATCTTCCATCTGAAATAAAAACTAACATAATCATATGATTTTTTTAAGGATAAGAATTTGATTTTGCCAAAAATGTTAAATATATAAGTGAAATACCCTGTATCATTTCCAAAACTGATTGCCAAACATTTTTAAAATTTATGGCACGCATTCTAAGTTCTTTAAAGCATTGCACGAAATAACAGTAAATTAATATCATAATTTTTATACGTAATTAAGGGAATATGTGCGAATAAAAAATCGATTGTATAACATTCCTGCCAATTGTGAAAAATAAGCTCACCTGTTCTGCTTCAGGGCTTGTATTTTTTGTAATCAAGGTCAGTTCATCTGATTTTATTAAAGGATGTAAGGTTGGGGAGTCGTATACAGTAAAAAAGCACCATACACACCATATTAATCCACTAAATGCTGCAAAAAAAGAATAAAGCAATGTTAATATTCCAACTTGAATGTCGTATGAATTTTCATAATATGAAAACTATTATAACTCTTCATGCTAAATAATTTGAAGAGGTAATTTATTGTAAAATCAGAATTACATTAATTATAATGAGCTTTGATTGTATAATATTTGAAGAATAGCAATATGGTAATTTCTAATGTTTATTGAAAACTAGCTTTTGTTTTGATACTGCTTAGATTTGTTTAAATTCATATCATGTAGTGATGTCTGTTATTTTGGAATGATTCTACTCCATAGAAGGCTGATATCAATGGAGTGAGGATGTTTCCAGAGTTGTTTGTCAGGCACTTTTTTTCTTTTTCTTTTTCTTTTATTCCTTTTTTTTTATCTTTTCCATTATTGATTATAGTCCTGCTTTTGAATTTTATTGTATTTTGAATTGTATAGAGTTTTTTAATTTTTGTTTTAAATTCGAAACAATGTAAGGTTTTTACACAACTCTTTTTCTTAGTACATTCTTATATGCTTATATTCTATATACTAAGACAAAAAAAAATGTATTTATTGTTTCTTAGCACATTCTTATATGCTAAGAGACAATAAATATATTTTTTGCCTTCATTTATCTATGATCTGCATTTGTCATCAAACACCTTCTTCGGGGAAATCAAAACTTATCTAAGACACGTACAAAAGCACGGAGGGCTCTTGAATTTGAAAAAAAAAACTATGTTTGATATTGATTTAAAAAGGACCAGTTCATCTTTACTGAGTCTTACCTACTTTCATATCATTTTATTTTCAAAACATCGCAATCACAATCTATATTAAATAATCAAATTTGTATATGAAAACATGATTCAAACAATATAAGTTTGTACCGATAAAAGAATATAACTCTTATTTAATAATATAACTCTTATTTAATAAAAGAATATAACTCTTTTTTAACTCTTAGCATTAATGCTTCGAAGTAAATTTACCGGAATCAAATTGATCCCACAATATCAATGAAGGAGTGCATGGGTAGTGTTAACATATTCAGAGTAAAGAATCCATCTCAGTTTGCATATTGATAAGACGATTATCTTTCAAAACAATTCAATGGCTAGATAGAGACATTGAATTGATTTAACTATGATCTTTAACTAAAACTATAATCTTTAACTAAACTCTTTAACTAAAACTATAATCTTTAACTAAAACTATAATCTTTAACTAAAACTATAATCTTTAACTAAACTCTTTAATTAAAACTATAATCTTTAACTAAACTTTTTAACTAAAACTATGACTATAACCTCTTAAACTATGATCTAATTACTCCTTAACTGATCATAGTTACGAAAAGCTAGATCGTACAACAAATTCAGTATTACCTAAAACTAAACCTCCAAAATGTATTTGATTTAAAAATAAACTGTTAAGTGTTTCAAAAATCGCGAGAAATCTGTCTTCCAAATATCGTTGATATTTTAATATCTCATAAAAAATGTAAAGTTAAGTAGAATCTTTTATCTCTGCCTTATGAAATTAATCATCACTGTTATAAACTGTATAAAAATTTTACAAAATGACATGAAATCCTTCTTTCAAATACCTCTAGATAAATTGCGACATGTTGTCGCTTTAAGTCTTACTGTCGATTACATACAATATATTTTATCTTATGACAACCCATTAATAAAAATATTTCCTAGATGGAAAAAAATCAGAATTTTGATTGCATAGCTGTTTTAGTCCAGACTTCAGACTTCACGCATCTTCCCGATGTCATCTCTTATTTACCCGTGAGCTGTATTTATTTTCGTGTTTCTAAAAATGAATGTCATGGCATTTTTAGTCAATACAAGACCATGTTTGTGTATTGAATGCATATTTTTATAAACAAATATTCATTCGGTAATGTAAATTTCTATCAATTTCGAACGTGCCGTGTGTTGGTTTATCGTGCTTTGCCCAATAGGTTATATTTAATCAAAAAAATATATTGTTGATTGTTTGTCATGTTTGAAATAAAATGAAGCAGGCTTACAAATGAAACTCTGCTTAGATCATTTGGAGAGATTTCCACTTCTTTTTCCTTCCAAACACATTCAGACAAAATTTGGACTAAAACGTATGGGCTACAGAAATAACCCACTGAATGCGATAACCCAATTAATTTTTGTTGCAATCTTAAAATCTTGATCTTTGATTTGGAAACCCTGATTCCAATATTTGATACACTTTGTGTACACATTAGTGCACAAAGTACACTAATGTGTACACAAAGTTACACATTAGTGTACACATAAAAGTACTAATTAGTGCACATTTGGTACACTTTGCTCGTTTGCTGAAAATTTGGTCTGTATACTTTAGTTTTACCCAGACAGCATATTTATTTGTTAATATTTTATAAACATTCATGCAATATATTCGGTTTATATCTATTTCAGCAAACTCTTTTACATCGCCAAGAATACCAAAGTCACCAATTCGCCTAAGAAACGGTATATCAAGAAACATTCGTATTTAACAAAGAGAATATTAGAATTCACAGTGCAAAACTTAATATACTTAATTGAAAAATGTCAATGAGCATTAATTCTTCCTAACCAGCTGGTTGTGAAAAGCGGCTAGTAACGAATAAGATAATTAGAGGCTTGTAATGAATAAGATAATGATAATTTGTTACAAAATTAATTTGGAATATGCAAGCAATGCCTTTGTGATTAGGACCCTTAGTTGAAGCAATACAATTACTAATTCTATAAACAAAGAGTGTAACTTAATAAGAACCAGGAAAGAAAACAAAATGATAAGAAGTTAGCACACTGATTTTAATTGTTTAAAAAAGTAGCTTCTTATATTTTATCAGTTATTTTACAATTTTACTGTTATATACCTATGAAATAAACTGGATGTAATAATATATAAATATTCTTAGCATAGAAATGGATTTAGTCCCTTTTTCCGCTAATAATATCGAAAGAACTTTATTCCTTACTAATGTAATTATTTGAAAATGAAAGGAAAAAATTCTTTAATGATTTATCAAATACGATTTTTCGAAAAAAAAATTATCATTCTGCTTATGCCCGAAATTGATCTTGAAGTAGGCAAGGAAAAAAGGAATTTTGTTTTATTCAAAAACACTTGAACTTTTGGTGCATCACATAAACTTCCATCGGAATCGCTATTTGAGAAAGTTATGTGTTTAAGAATCTTTTAATTCGATGGCTATGGATTAAAAAGGCTTAAGGAATACAAAAGTTCATGTTTATTTTTCTGAAGTTTGGAATGCTTATCTAACATAGAAACCTATGCTTACGTAATTGCCGCCATGATTCCTTTGTTAGAACTCTTTCTGTCAATTTGCAAATCTAAAATGAAAATACTTAACCCCATGAGTCCAGATTCGCCCTAAAATGCACCGTTCAACAAAATCCTGTCTTGGATGTTTTGAGGAACATGGTTCAAATATAGTGGTGAAGGGCAATCGCGACAACTCGCGATTATGTTCTCCATGGGGTACCAGTGTCCTTGACATGGCTGATGCACGATTTTTTTGTCATTCGTCTAGTGACAAGAATAGAGGACGGAAGACAATAACTACAGAGATGAAGCATTTATCAGTAAAGCAAAACTCTAAATTCAATCAACAATAGCAATTTCCTAATACATTTTATTACTATTGGCATAAGACGGTAATTTTTAAGTATTTTCATGCATAGTATATAATAAATTTTGGACTTTGTTAGAAAATTTTTTAAAGATTTTTCTTTTCTCTTTATTTGTTTATTTTTATTAATACTGATTATTTAGATTTTTTTCCCTGAGATATTTTAGTTCGTATTTTTTTCTCTTCATAAAATTATACGTTTCTACTGTGTTTTCTTACCTTTTTCTTAAAAAAAAGGGTCTATATACTCTGCTAAACCTGCTGGAATTTTCTCCGGTATAACCCACGTACAGATTATTTTGAATTTTTCCGAGCCGTATTATAAATTCAAATTGTAGTTTATAAAAAGTTAAACGCACTCAACAATACTAGTTTTCAAATAATACATTTTTAAACAAGTTACTATACATAAAAAGTGATGCAATGAACATTATTACCATACCACCCAGATAAAACACAGAAGGCCAGCCTCCTATAAAATCCGATGCACATAGGGCCCCAGCTGTGACGTACGAAACAAAGGCGCCTGTGCCGTATCCAGCCAAAATGAAAGAAGATATGAACATCTGTTCAGATTCTGGTATCCAAAGGGAAATCATATATACAAGAGCTGGAAATACAGGTGACTGAAAAAAAATGAAAATCAATCATTAATTTTATAACAAGTCTATTATGCTCCTTTCAATTAAATTTACCCTTTTGACACATTTTCTTGTCTAAAATTATGTCTTATTTTTTTTAAAAAAATCAAGAAATTAATTATTTTTTTCCTTGATTTTATGGTGAATATTAGTCAAAATAATTAAACAACCGGTGGTAATTTTTATCTTTAACAGTATGTCCAAATCAAAAAAAAATTTAAAGGAAGATAACTTCTTTCGGGGTATTATTTTATAAGTTTAATATTATTTATAAATAATATTATTATGTCCTTGATGCAAATGATTATGGTTATTTCTATTAAATTACACTGTCTCGTTTCTTTCTGCATATGTCGTTGTCTTCGCAAAGGCGATTACAATAAACATTTCGCTTCTATTAATCAAATTGTTCCAGAAATGGAAAATCAAGATTGGATGAGGCGACTTAATTCATCTTTTTTCCAAAGACAAATTAAGTGAACGTTTAATTATTTATTCACTAGTTTTATGTTGGATAATAAATCAAATAAAAAAGTTTACTAGCGATATCTTTTTCTATTGACAACAATCGCAAGTGAAAAGGCATTATTGAAAAATAGTGACCACATTTTCCAATTTGTGTTTTGCCATA
>JAPMOR010084905.1:49095-63945 GCA_026543865.1 Argiope aurantia
ATTTTGTAGATTTTTAATGAAAAATACTCTTAAAATAAAAGACACTAATTTGAAAAATCTTCTTATAATTAGTCTTATTCTAATACTTTCTATAGAAACTAGTTAAAAATTTCCAAACAGTTTTTGAATTATCTCGTTTGAAATGAGAAAATTATTAATAATATCTAGTTTTGAGAAAAGGGATTTTTATTTCATATTTTAATCATTTTTTCCCCAATTGATATATCAAGAAGCTCCCATTGATAACTTATATCCACGTCTTGTTTATTCTCTCTCTATCTAATTTTCTTTTCCATTTCCATTTAATTTTTGCCCGCAATTTTTCTGGTTATGTCACATAGAATAAATGTGACATCATCGTACGTTAATGTCGCATAGCATAAAATTTGGCATGAAGGAAATTCTTGAAGACCTTTCTCAGAGAAAGAAAATAATACTTACCTCTGGGAATTCAGTTTCGTTGAAGGTGACTTCAGGTTGCAAACTGCATTCATTGAAGTTTTCTTTAGATAATTCATCTTTCGTATTTTTCACCATGTATACAATAGTTATACTCAAATTTGTCTGTAATGCCACAGATAGCGTAGTAGCTGCTAATCCTACTATTGAAAACACATATCGTTTTGGGATGAAATCTGTTTTAAAAAAAGAAAGAAAAACATTATTTTAGAGTTTGTGCTTACGGTGAAAAACAGTTTAATACTTCTCAGATAAGATGGTACCAGCCATCACCAAGCAAAAATATTGGCGAAAATTCTTACTTTATATATATATAAATAATAATCAGCGCCAACATTTGTCCTCTATACAAATTTGTCGCCAAATCTTGGCACGTTAACACTGATTTCAAGCATATACTGAAAGTAAAGTTGAAATACCACGAGTGCTAGTTGTCGCCATAAATTAGCCCCAATATAGTGGCCAAATTCTGAAGTTAGTGGCATGATAGACGGTATAGTTTTAACAGAAATATACCTTGATTTGTTTTTCTTAAACACTGCTTTTTCAATATATCCGTGTTTTTTATAGAAAATTTATCTTCTTAGTAATGTTAGAGTATTTAAAAAATGTATCTTATATGTTTTCAAAGCAAGTTTTGAAATTGTTATTTGTCTGCAAAACAAAATCCCATTATATATTCATGTATTATATGCTCCCAATAATCTGCGCCAAAAAGAATTTTTGTTTTATAAATTATTTTGGTATGAAATTTGACAGTTAAGGAGTATATTATAATTTAGTATTCTCACTGCAAAAAAATGTATTCCACTGTGATCTATTTAATTGAAAGCATTCAAAATGTGAAGCAACTTCTCATTTATGATTGTGAGGATACATATGCGAAGCATGGTAACTTTTTCAATTATATTTATTATGGCGACGTTTTGTCAAAAATTTGTTTCAATAAATAGATTTAATATTAATTGGAGTGAAGTTGATTGCCTATTTTTTGTAATCTCGCTTTAAATTCTTCCAACACAGTCTTATTCTTTAATATAATTTGAATACCATATGCCATATCATATGAAAATGCTATGTTTAATATCTTGAATAATTTAATATCAAACATGATTAATTATTTTTTAATAATTAATATCGATGACTCCAATTTGATTAAATTTTAAATTTTCTAAAATTACTTTGCATTTTTATAGATAATTACTACTATATAATTTCCGTAGATTATTTCACGTAGTTGAATTAGTCATTTTGTGGTTCTAAGTGGTGTAAAATGTGAGACCCACCCATCTATAAATAAACTAATCTATTTAATTTCATATTTCAACACATTTATAATTTAATCCATATATTCAAGATTTATTTTAGATCAACTTTTAATTTTAATAATTTTGTGTAAATGTAATGATTACCTACTTATAATTTTTTTATTGTTATTTATTCTGTGCGACATCCCCATTTGTGCATAAGAATATTTAAGCAGATGCTCGGTGTTTATAAATACCGTAATTATTAATAATAAATTGAAAACGGAAGCCTGACTATTTGTATTTGATAAAGTGTATCCTCATATTTTTTTAATTAAGAGAATTTATATTTTTTTTAAATTTATACTCAGAATTTTTTTATTCGACTCGCCAGTGACGCTAAGAAGCTTCTTAATCTGCAAATTCAGAAACTCACTACTGTTCATACAGTATTTATAACAGTGTATATAATTACTGAATTGTCAAAATCTAATGTCGATGTAAAATGTGTTTATGTGTTAAATTAACAGTTTCAAATATAAAACGCCTATGTGTAAGGATTATATTGTAAATATTTATATTTGTAGCACCTCTTTTTCCCCTTAAGTAGAGAGTGCCCCCTTGCGGGGTTTTGTAGAAGACAACCAGTTGAACGGCAGACTTGCACCCTGAGGTCGACTTTTTCCCCATGCGCTACCCTTGTGCTAAGCCGAATGTTTCCGGCTGGAAACCGTGAAATCCCTCCACCATACTGCTCTTTAACTTAATTTTCTATGCGTGTCTGTAGTAATAAGTGTTTGTGAAGATTAAAAATAGTGTATTTAAAACAGGGCCGTTCCTTAGAAAACGCAACATACCACTATATATTGTAATTCAAAGCAGATGCCTAATCTGCATAATTGAGAATCGATCACCTTTCATATAGGTAAGTATTCGTAAAAGATATAATTATTGAATTGTCAAAATCTAATATTGAATGAAATGAGCTTACGTGTTAAATTAACCGTCTGAAATATAAAATGCAAATTTGTAATGATTATATTGCAACTTTAAGCAACTGCGTAATCTGCATAATCGGAATTCCACCGCTGTTCATATAAGTAATCGCAACAATCTATAAAATTACTGAATTGTCAAAATCCATATCGACGTGAAATAAGTTTGCGTGTTAAATTAATTGCTCAAAGTATAAAATGCATTTGTGTAATTCATATGTGGGATTATATTATAAAGAAATATACGAGGGTGGGATGAAAAGTGTCCAGCCTCACCTACAGATGGCGCTTCCGGAATAACTTTGACTAAAGCACTTCAAAGTGCCATCTTTGTTTAATACCTCTTGCATATTTCAAAAGATTTGTGCTTGGTTGTTTTTATATTGTGCTGTTCTGGGGGCAAGGCAGTGCCCCCGCCAAGTCGAGCAAAAACCAGCGGCACGGCCGTACCATCCTTTTCTCGAAGCAGTTCAGGCCATTTTCGACCTCCTATAACTTCGTTGTGGATAAAACTAGAAGCCTGAATTTTCAGTAACCAACTATATATTTCAGTAACCGGTATATTTCAAATTTCATTCAATTTGAACCAGTAGTTTAAGAATTATAACTAGTCAGAGTTTGTGAATTTTGTCACTGACTGACTAACTGACTGACCGATCATCTAAGGCACTTCTAGCAGACATAGAAGCTTCAGATTTAGAATACAATTAGTGTTTAATGTATAAATCAAGGAAAAACTAAATATGCGTGTAATAATGGACGAATCGATAAATTACTCGAAGTTTCGAGCATTAACCATTTTGTCGGCAAATTCTTCGCCAAGTCGCCAAGTTTGTCACCAAGCTCTGGGATCACTGGCTCGGCATCCGACAACATCCAATACAGATTACTGTAAAACGGTCTTTCTTATGATGACACTATTGGCGCTGGGAAGCAAAATTACAGGTTTGTAACGATGTCTAATTTGAAATAATTCAATTTGAAGCTGTGGAAGCTGCAAACGCAATGAGTGACTTTCAGAGAATCAATCTGGTAGAAGAAGAGCAAACTGATCTTCAAAGTATGATCGCAAATCTTAATGCTCATCAAAAAATAGTCTTCGATATGATCACAAATAAAATGGACACAACTAATAATAACGCTGACATTTTACGCTGTTTTGTGAGTGGAACTGGTGGCACTGGAAAGAGCTTTTTAATAAAAACTCTGAAAGTTTAGGTTAAGACGTATTTAAACAAAAAAAGTGGCAATTAGTGGTCCAACAAGAATAGCTGCATTCAATGTGAATGGATTGTCTATACATAGACTACTGCAGCTGACTGTAGAACACAAGCAAACACCGAAGTACAAGCCACTTTTTGATGAAGTGCTCCAAGTTCTGAGATCAGATTTGAAAGAAGTAATGTAGTTTATCATAGACGAAGTGTCAATGATATCCAATGTTACTTTAACATATATTCATTTACGTTTATCTGAAATACTCGACACAAGCGACGATCAGAATGGGTGGTCACCTTTTGAAAAACTATCAATTACTGAAACTAACAAGTTGTTAAGTTCCCTCAGTATACCGAATCTGTGGATTGAACTCTTCATATACGATGAACTTATAATTAACATGCGACAGCTCAATGATTCTGACTTTGTTGAAATGCTAAATAGAATAAGATTAGGTGTGACTACACAAAAAGACCGCGACTTACTCTCGACTAGATTAATAACTCTCAAATCCAATTCAAATGAAAACAGATTAATTGAAATAATTGAACACCTCTCTAAACTTCCTGATGATACTGTCTTCCACATCCCGAAATAAAACTTACAGCTGTAGATAGCATAGATTGCCCCAGATACCTAATAAAAAGAGCTTGTGAATGCATAAAAAAATATGAAGACGATGCGTCTATGACTGCAGGACTGGAAGAGAACATAATTATAAAAATAGGAGCAAAAGTCAGATTAAGGCGAAATATTGACGTGAGTCTTGGTTTAGTTAATGGTTCTATCGGTATCGTGCAAAGAGTAAAGGTTGATCCAGAAAATACAAAAATAATTAAGAAAATATATATTACATTTAATAAAGAACATGTTTACGAGCTTAGTCCGGTCAAAACTAAATTTGAAATTATTAATAGAGCTTATGTTCATCGCGAACAGTTTCCCATATGCATAGCTTATGCTATAACTATACACAAAAGTCAGGGCCTAAGTCTAAATAATGCACTGATGGATATCGATTGTGCAGTATGCACATCCGTTCAAGCTTACGTGGCACTTTCGAGAGTTACAAGTCTGGATGGCTTACATCTAATTAATGTCGACTTTGGAAGTATTAAAGCGAAGGAATCCTCAATTTGTGAATACAAGAGACTAAGAAGCATTTACCGTCCAGACTTATAAAAAATTGTAACATCAAAGCTTACGAGAAAAACCCATAGAGACAGGGAGTGGGCTTTGAGAAAAACTGTAGCTGAAGCTCAAGAAATAGTACCAGAAAAGAAAAAGAGGAAGACTACATACAAAAATAAGAAAAGTAATATCTACAAAAAGAAATGAGATGCCATCAAAAACATAACTTGTAAAAAAAAACCAAGTCTCGCAACTCAGTTCTTCTATGGTAAAAATTTGTGAGATCCATGTAATACCAAGTCGGTCAATTTATTTAGTCCCTACTTAAGGGTTCTTCTGTCTTAAATTATTACGTAATTAGCTAACCTAACAACATCTTATAGTGACCAAATCAATATTAAAAATCTTTTAAGGTTTAAATAAATAGATTGACTTGGCAATCGCACTAAACAATCTAATATAATATAATATGTTAATGTAATCTAATTTAATGTAAATGTACATTCTGTTTTCATCCGACCCTCGTAACCCTTTAAGCTCATTTCGCAAATTGCAAATTGAAAGGAAATATATCTTCCTATTATCTCAATTATTTCTTTTACATTACATGTAGGAATTAAGATAAAAAGTGATCAAATGCGTGAAGAAAGAGTGACAGGAAATATAGTTTGAATTTTTAAATTAAAAAAAAGAAAAAAAAATTATATAATGGTTTATAAATAAAATTCTTACCCAACATGACTGTGAAGATACTTTTAAAAAATTATTCTTGTCCTGAAAAAGATTCGATAAAAACATACATTTATAAAATAGTTATTTTTTTTAATTTGGAATAGAAAGATAACTTTTGAAAGATGTAGAAGAGTCTCATTTTTTTTTCTTAATAGTCTTTGGCAAACATCTCTCCATATGAAATATAGGAATATGTTAGCTATAGTTCAGCAAGATTAACTTCTTTTTTTGTAAGTTACCAAAATTACAATTTTAAAAATGAAAAATTATTAATTCTATCAACTAGTCAAACACTTCTTAAATGACTGAAGAACATTTTTTTCAACACAAAAACGATTTGAAAAAGCATGACTTAATCATATAACAGTGTAAGACGCTTTACAAAATAACACAGATAACTTCAAATGAAGAAACAGAAACAAATTATAATTGTAAATTGAAGTGAAAAAAATTATGTATAAAGTGAAAGTTACTTTTTTTAATATTTACTTATGTAATTATTAGTATATCTGATGTAAGTTGCAAAGTTCCTTCAATGCAAAAATCCCTTCCGAAATAAAAGCGTTATAATCATTTTTGTTTCATAAGACATCTTTTTAATGATCTTCTAAAAAATTTTTTACAAAATATCTATATTCTAGTTTAAAACACAAATAAAATATAAATAAATAGCACATAATATATATAAATAGCACAGAACTATAAAATATAAATAAATAGCACAGAATATTAAAATATAAATAAATAGCACAGAACTTTATTAAAGAGAATAAATTTTAATTAAGATTTTGCAAAGAAAAAAATTTCTTATGCATCGTAAAAATTTTTACAAACAGTTTGACAATAATAAAATTTAAAAGCTTAATAGATTATGGAAAGTTTTCAGGTGAAATTAAGATAATTCAAACCTAGAAGACTCACAATAAAAATTATAATTAATTAAAAAAAGTTTTTTTAATTAATATCCAGAATTTATCAAAATTAATAAGAATTAATACTTTTACTAAGAAAATTTGTTCTAAAAATGAGTATTGCAGGCGTAAATGAAAATAATTTTTTATTAAAAATGGTCGTAATGTTTATTATTATTACTTTAAAAAATAAAACCATGACTGCAATTTTAAAAGATTTGAAAGCATTGAAAGCTATAATTTCAATAAATAAATAGCTACCTTTTTTTGGAAATAAATTGCAGACTTTTGAATACAATGAATAAAGAATTAGATAATGAATAAAGAATTAGATTTCGAACATAATAATACATTTCACATGCAATAAGCGCAATTTTGCACAAATTTCCTTATGTGTGTCTTATAAATATGCTTTTGATTGAATGGATTGTATAGTAGTTTATCCCTTTAGTGTATTTAACGCATCCCATATTAATAATTTAACAGCATAGTAAGTTAATAATCTAGGCTAACAACTGGTTACAAAAGACGTTTAATTTAATATAAGATAAAAATTCAAGTTTAAAGCAATTTTTTTAATATTTCAGTTCTGTCTTTAAATTAATGAAACTCAGTTTTGAATAATCAATAATATTTTACACTCATGTTTACATAAAATTTAAGGTGCCAGTGAAAATTTTTGATTAAAAAATTTTAATTAGGAAAATTTTACTACAAATGAACTCACCTAATATTTTTCGCAGAGATTAAACATTTTCTTTTCTGACATCAGGATGAAAAGTATATGGCAGGAAATAAGGAGCAGCTGCGCATGTATCTTGAGAAAACTATTTTCGTTTCAAGCGTAATTCAACAAACCTTTACTCATTATTTATCTATCTTTCGATTGTATTATAAATGCACGTGCTTGAAAAAACGTTTTTTTTTTCTTTGAGAACTGAATTAACGAGGCAGAATTTGCTTTAGCCAAAATTAAACAGATCTCAGTGGACCTGTGTAAACAGAAACGATTAGATTTTATTGGGGTTTCGGATCTAAGACTTACATCGCTCATCGGTACTTATACCCAATTTAATTTCTTTTTTACAAACACTTATTCGAATGAATGTCCTATTAATATTGGTTCGGCATGAATAAAAAAAGAGTGAATCACGATTAGATCATAAATTTTAGTCCTTTCTGAGGACGTGGGAAATATAATAACCATTAAAATTACTAATTTTTTAACGGTAATGGCATTCTATTTTAGCTTTCTGATTAGAGGTATTGGGTTTTAATAATGTTAGAAATTAAACTAAATATAATCTGATTTTAAATATCAAATTTCTGATCAATTAATTGCTATTATTATTTTCAGTGGGTAATGTGACAAAAAAGATTATGAAATAAAGATTGATCAAATTCTTGATCTAATATTTTACTATTTCAAATTACAGTGAGATATCCTGATTTTTAATTAATTATTAGTTAAAAAACAGATTTTAAAAATAAAGCACATTTTATTTAATAAACCAAATGCAATTCTTTTTGTTAAAGAAGTAACCCTTATTGTTTGGATGTGTTTCTATTTTGACAATGTTTGTATTTTAATAATATTTACTTTTATTATATTTTGTGTATGCTTTTTATTTTTGGCATATAATTATTTTCATTATATTTTTTGCGTGGATTTACTTTTATTATATTTTTTGCGTGGATTTACTTTTATTATATTTTGTGTGGCAACCAGTTTTATTTCTGATGCCATCAAAATGGTTTCTTTGTGAATGGCAGCGTTGTTTAAAATGGATAAAAGATCAATAGTCATTCTGTGCTGCAGGCAATGTTTTCTGCATTTTTACTTATGTGCCATCCCCTTCTTGCCAAAAATAAACTGTTTTATGCGTACAAGAATTTTCGCCTTTAGTCCAAAGACGAGAATCCTTAGATTAAAGAAGAGAAAATAGTATAAAGAATTATAGAAAAAGTATATAATGAATAAAATAACAAATAATACAAACAATGTCACAATGCAAAGTCACAATGCACATCCAATGCACATCCATTGCATACATGCAATGTCACAATGCACATCCAAAGATATTTTAATATGCCATTACTAGAAAAAAAATAACCCTTATAAAGTTTCAATAAAATGAATTACATATTATTTTATATTTGTACAGACTGATCTTTTATTGTATAAATAACTAAAGTATGGAAAAATTAGAATTAATTAGATTTTGTGAATTTTTGATGAATATTTGACACTGTTTTTTAATTTATTGTGTAAATTATTTATAAATCATTTTATTCAAAATTTCTAAAAATTGATGGATTTCTCGGATATCCGAAAAGGGTTTCGCAGTGATTAACGATCAAGTAAAGATTTTAAATAAATTGGCCATTTTATAACTTCAGCAAAATATTTTTAATCAATTTTCATATTCATGTAACTCATTCTATTATAGAAACTTTTCACAGCTCTGTTGTATCTCTAATTTTCTGTACGCTTCCACAAAATTTGAGCTTTAATGAAAAGCTGAAATGTGTGGAATTTCAATTAATATAAAAACATTTTTTTTTTCACTGAAACCAAATATTTATTTTTTAAAATGTGAGAGCGGAATCGTTCAGCTTTAAAATCTTATGTGCACTGCAGAATTTTCTTTTAGCATTTATGCATTATTTCCAATGAATTATTCAAAATATTTTCTGATTTATCATAACATTGCAATTTCTAGTTTTACTTTCAAAAGGATTTAAATGACGTAAATAAAACAAATGCTTCAATCAATATATGTAATTCCGACAAAATTATGAAATCTAAATTTTATGCAGATCTTTGAATTTCAGGAATTATATTCAGTAAAATATTCTGGACACTCCAACTTTTTAATTAAAAAAAAAAAAACGTTTCTATACTCTTTTCCCAACTGGACCAAAATATGAAATTTTGAATATCACTATTTTAAAGCAATTAGCAGTTTCATAATTTTAGACTAATCAGTTTCGAGGAAAATCTTGATGCTGATTGCCAAATATTCTTTAAGAAAAAGAAGAAGAAGTGGTCTAAAATCGCATGTTTTTATATGTTAGTAATATTCTCAATTTTCAAACCTCACTGATCTTTAATTGCAAAAGAATGGGTCTTTCTTTTTATTTAAAATGCAAGTGTCTCAAAAATATTTAATAAAATATTACTCATAAGAATGAATTTTTGTAAAAAAAAAATGTAAATTTCGTAATTCGTTAAAATATTGATTGACTCGAACTGCATATTTAGACCATTTTTCCAATTTCATTTATATGTCTAATAGTAACTATTTAGAAATTTTGTGTTGAGATCCGATAAGAATGGATATCCTGTACATATATAAATCATATTTAAATACTAAAGAATCATTGGATTAGTATTATAGATATTTAAGAATTCACAGAAAGCTTTACTAAGTTCCCGGAAATCTATTTCTCCTAGTTATTTTCTCGTGTAGGTGATGCAGTCATCAAAAGATTCCAATTCGAAATTAGGAAGAATCTCCACTTTCCACGTTCTTCCTGAATCCAAAATAATACTTTTTTTTTTCAAATTTTGTAAGTCTGCCTGTGGAGACTATAAAAAAGAAACTCTTTGATCTGATCCAATGAAATTTTGTATGTAATCGTAACATCAATTTTTTTCCTATCGAATTCTTGACGATTAAAATTAAATGTTTATACCTTAAAGTCACAACAGAGACATTATATACGTTTGGCTTCTTGTTTATATTGTTCCAAACCACCTGCTACTAAACATATAATGTATGGTAATTTAACATCCTATTTTTTTATGTCTGTTTTTAGTTGGCATTTTGTAATAAATTTTCTAACTGTCATGTAGTATTGTTGTCTAATCGTCTGTTTTCTAATAAATTGTGCCAAAAGATCTTTTTTATTTTGCTATTAAGCTTTCATTACATAAATTGACTTTATAGCATTTATTACAAAACGACATTAAGTGTTCAATGTAATAAACAAAAACCATATAAATAAACTAAAATAAAAAAAACTTTATGTTCCAACTTTTCCAGGTCTTTGATGAAAATTTGAAATTTAATGGTAATGCACAGAACCGGCTCTTAATATTATTGTTTTGTGCACATATCTTCATGACGAGTCAGAAGAATCTTTTTTATCACTAATAATAAGACAAACACTTACTTTTATAATTCCACCTTTTGCTCGACAAGGAAAGATGCCTCAAAACACGTTTTCCTAGCTTCCAAGGACAATTTAAGCACAATTTAAGATCCGATGATGATGTTAAAAATTTATTTAATGGTGAAAGGGGGAACGTCTTTAACCATTTTCCAATTCGTTCTTTTAAAAGTCGGTAGATGCCCTCACCTTCATGTTCCTAAAGGGCAACATAATCTAGATGTAAATGAATATGAATATATGAATAGGATTTAAATGAAATGATAAATTTAAAATATGAAGTTTTTCTTACTGCTTTTTAATTATTTATTGTTTTGGCTTCCGATTAATAATTTGTGCTGAATAAGGTTAAATAATGAGTTAAAATTCATGCCTACGTCATCGTCGTTCATTGAATATTCGAGAACAGCTGATAATTAGGTCGTGATAGTTAGTGCATAGGTAATGTGAAAAATATTTTGATATTAATCATTCAAAAATGTTGCATTCTTTGAAAAAGGGAAGGACAGTAATGACCACATATTATTAAAAATTTTCACGCCTGCAAATAATACAGAAAACATTCACAAGTGTTAATGCTAAGTTGTTGAATTCCGATTTTTTTTAAAAAATTGCAATGATGGATATTTTAGCTTACATTCTAATTTCTTTTCTATGGAAGCCTTTTTATTTTTCAAACACTGAAGGGTCATAAGAAAAGAACAAGAGTGGAGAAGAAATGAATATATCGCCATAAATTGTATGCAAATTATGGTTATAAATTCAAAAGTGTTTTTTTTTTTAACATAACTACAGTGATTTTGACCTTTGCCTTATAGATGGAATAAGATTTTCGATATTCTCTTCGAAGAACGTTTCCATCTTATTTATAAATTTGCCTTAATATTACTTTGAAGTTCCTCATTAGTCGGAAGTTCTTTTTTATTTTCTTTCAACACATTGTCTGCCGTGTTACCCATTTCCGTGTGACAGCTAGAAGTTCTCATTATTTGTAGAATTTTATACAAGTAAAAAATACTTATATTTGTATCTCTTTGTTTTAACACGGATCCTGTCATGTGAATCGCCTGATATTCATATCTACTATCTAATTATATATTTTCTTGTCTACTACAATTAAGAGATGACAAAGAAGTAAGAATCTTACTATATTATATTATGGTGGTGAACGGGTTAACTAAAGACTACAGAGCAAGAATATCTAAGCATTCATCCTCTAAAGTCGTAATTTTGACATGATTATTAACTGAGATTCTGGAATCCTCCTTTTTTTTTTTAATCAGATATCCGTTTTTAATAAATTCGTTGAACAAGATATTTTGTTCAGACAGATTGGCGTCCTTAACCCCTTTCGCCGAGAATAGAGCTGAAAATCGATCAATTTTTCCTTTTCTTTTTTTCTGAATCAAAAAATAATCAGGTGATCAAATTTGATGAAGTGGGCAGGTTTTTTCAGGTGGCTGAAGGTGAGTTTCAAATTAACATTAAGACCCATCTTCGTAAGGAGGATTGGAAAACTAGTTCATCGATTTGATATGAAAGTCTGGATCTTTACAGTGATTAAGTGGAAAGTCAACCAAGTTTGTGCATAACTTTTGATAATAAATTCATATGTTTCACTGTCTTTTCTTCTTTTCTTTATAATCCATTGGAAATGGAAATAAATGCCCACATATACTTATTTAAATAATTGTTAATTCACTTTTCATTTGATTTTTGATTATAAAATAAATTTTTTAACGTTACCTAATGTTTTAGGCACGATTCTATAGTATTTAATAAAAAATCCTATATGAAAAAACCGCAGATAATATAAAATTTTTTAATAACATTATGCGGACGCAGTGCGTTGTTGGAATGTTTGTGTAAATATAAAGCAATGGATTTACTATTTACTAATGATAATACTAACATATTATTTTTATATGAAAAATAAGAAAATGAAAATAGGAGCGATTTTTTAAGTTCAATTAGATTTTTAATTAATTAAAAATTAAGCAGGTTTTAGCATTTTTTTTAAATATAACTCTTGAAAATCTTATTTCACAAAACTAATTTTTACATCTATTAAAATTTGGAAACAGCATCACACAAACTTTAAAGTAAAATTTTACGTTAATGTTGTGAAATGGCTGATGTAAATTTCATTGCACTCAGCATTCCTAATCTTAATAATTGCAAACAAATTTACGAAGGAATGACAAAGTGTAATTGTTTTGAGCACAACGCTTATCATATCACATTTTATTACTTATAATAAAAAGAATGTAGGTGTTTATGATGCTTATTTTAGAGCTCTATAGGACAAACACTTTTACCTCAGTCGCCAAATTTGGTGCAGATCACTTTGGGGTGGATGTACACCTTAAGGCAAATTTTTATTCTAATTAAGTAAAAAGTAATTTCAATTTTGACATTTTCCGTTATTATTGCAGAAAATGGATTTTAAAATTCAAACCCTTTTAAAATTTAAAAAACAGTTTTTTATTGGCATTAATTTACTTCTAGTGCAAAATGTTAATGAATTTTAGCACTTTTTTAACAAAAATTGTATGATTTCAACAGACTTTATTCTTGAATTTAAATTCAAATAGTTTTTGTTGTTCTGTCAAATACTTAATCAAATGATTTTCTTCCTTTTTGTAAGCTGCCGGTGGTGAATTATGCTTAATATTTGTAGTATTGAGATGGAAATTTCGTTTCGATAGGTTCATTTTTTTCAGAGAGGAGATGGACTTGAAAATACTTAAATCACAGAAAACTAAAATTCCTAGTTTTGATTTATACCTAATTTTTGTAAGAACAAAATAAGAACAAAAATAATTTTTCATATATTTTTCTACAATAAAGATATTTAGTATCCATACAGTTCTTAGCAAAGCATATAGCAAATAAATATTTTTATACTAATGACTTCTACGTAAAGTCGTTCGGTGAAAATAATTAGAATATCATGACAAAGCAGACTATTAAACCAGAAAAATCCATAAACATAACATCTGCTTCCTGTAGCAACTACATAGCTCATACTAAAGTACGCTGTGGCGTGATTATGATCATGGTCACCTCAGTGTATTGGATAAAGGTTGTTAGAAAATGTATTATTGTTTGAAAATATAGCAGGTGCTGTGTATTCCTATATATGACAATGCGATAATTGTTGTGGCTTAGTGTGCATTAATATGCATTAACTGGATTGAAATTCTCTTGGCTGCTTTCATTTTGGTTACTAATAATATAATAACTAATAATATAATAATATAAAAAAAATTGCAGGTTTAAAATTCTATCAAAAATAAGTTTCAGAAATTGTGTCAGTGGATATATTAGAAAGGATTTATGTTAAGGATTGTTAAACTTTGAATAAAATCTGCTCTTTTCGGAAACATATATCAAAACATATATTCGGAAATTATCATTAATTATCTTCTTGAATAAGGTTTCATATGTGCTTCAGCCTATACCAGTGAAATATTTAAATTAAGTATTTCTCAAACAAGAGAATTTTGAAGAAGAAAATATACACATACAAGTGAATATATTTTCAATATCTAATGCATCATGCTTTTTAAAAAACATGTTTATTTGAAACAACTTAATTAAACTAAATAATTCCTTTATAGTTATGGGAAATAAGAGAAATATTTACTACATTTCAAATTTATTTTGAGATTTGTTTCCTTTCGTAGCACAGACATGTATCATGTATAAAGGATTTTACATAAAGTTTTTTTTTTATTTTAAATAATATGAGTTATAGAATTACAAAAATCAAGTCATAATGTTGACATTACAAATTAAAAGTTTCTATGCTTCAAATTATGTTCAACAAATGACAACAAAATTTGCTTAAATAACAATGTTTAAAGAAAAATTCACATATGGAGGCAACTAAAATGCAAACGATATTAATAAATCATGTACATTCTGAATCAGAATTATTTGATTATATGAAGATTATTTATTAATTTTCAACAATGT
>JAPMOR010084905.1:63955-77180 GCA_026543865.1 Argiope aurantia
AGAATTATTTGATTATATGAAGATTATTTATTAATTTTCAACAATGTTGTCGGGCATTTTTCTTCAATTATTTTTCTCAATATATCATCCAAATTCACTAGAAAACAAATAATGCATCACAATAAATGATTAGAAAGATCTCTGCTAAACTTTAAGGTTAAGTTAGATTACCAAAACATATCAATTTTGCCTAAAATGCTACAAGACGTTGTTTAAATTAATGAATTTGTTAACATAAGATTTTATTTTACAACAATATTTAAATAATAGACAGGTATGGGACTGTCAACAATAACAGACAGACAAGAAACTCTGTGTTATGGGAATATCCACATACATTGCCATCTCTTCATTAATTCTTTTTGAGTTTGTATCAAAATTAGTGTGAAAGTGGGCTTTCACCTTTGTTGATGTCGACTTCTTTATGTTTCAATAGCATTTTGATCACATGATTTTAAAAAAACAAGCTGTGTTATCCATATTTACATATATTATATTTCAGTTATAATATACCACTGACAGCAAGCATGATTTTTAGCCTATATGATTCTTCTCAGAACTGATATTTTTTATATGCTTGTCATGATTTGTTCCATGGTTGTGATATTCCAAGCTGTTGCATTTTGAGTTCGAATTTGTTAATATTTGTTTATTTTGTTCTTGAGATTCCTTTTGTACTGATGAGTCTTCGTCCTCCTCCGTAGCCCACGGTTGGGGATCAGAAGTTCCAAAAATAACGTAGATTAAAGTCGTCACAATTGTTACACCAATTGTGCAGTAATAAATGTATCTCCATTGCCTTAATGATTGCTGTTGAAAAAAAGAAATTTAAGTAAGTTTCATTGAAAAACAAACAATATCGCATAGAGAAATAACGATTGTGAGAGACAAATGTACATTAGTCAGAAATTAAGATTAAAGAGAATATATCTGAATCCAATCTGAAAACATTACCAAGAACCATTTTCAAGCAGAAACTCAAACAAAAAAAGTTTTTAAGGTTTTATTTTTTCCCAAAAGTTGAATCTTTCTATGAAATTGAAGAAGAAATAAAATTAACATTCCAAAAATATAAATATCTTAACCCTATAGTGCATCATGTAACCATTTGACACAAGTTTTTGTTTTTATTTATAAGCATCATGTGACTGTACAGGGTTCTAATACAGGTACAGGGTTCTCACAAGGTATACAGTGTCTAATATTTGCAGATTCGAATAGAACACGTCAAGACGAGTATTTTGATGTATAACAGATGGGGTCCCCGATTGTAGCGTCATACTCTAATTAAACCTTAAAATGCATTGCATTATGAAAATTTCAAGAAGAAAAAAAACCAAGTGTAAATCAATGTTTATTGAAAACTTTCAATGCAACAGATTTTCAAAACGTCGTGAGGACTCTACAAGTCAAATATCTCTCGAAAAATTAATGTGTTTTGTGCGTCATGAAGTCGAATCGGAGGAAATGATAAGTTCAGCTCGAGAGGGATTTGGTAAAAATAATGGAGTAGTTAAACGAAATAATAATAAAATTATAGTTGCAGATATCCCGGATGTAGCAACGACAGCCATGTTAGTAAGTACAAATGCTTCTCATGACCCAAAGGTAAGCCAAATTAGGTATTTTGTGAAAAATCTCATTTGTTCTGATTGTCTTTTGGCTCAAAAAATGTCTTATAATGAAAAGAAGCAAATATTGTTTAAAAAGGGAATTTGTTTTAAATGTTTGAATTACGGCCATATTGGTAGAAAATGTAGAGTTAAACTGAAATGTTTAAAATGTAATAAGCAGCATGTAACTTCAATGTGTTCTGATAAAAAATAAATTCTTTCATTTAAAGCTAATGAAAGTAGAGAAGTTGCAAATAATCCGTCGAATAATAATTATAGTGATAAAGTATATTTGCAGACTATCTGTGTAGAAATTGTAGATCAGGGAAATAAAAGTAGAGTTCGGGGACTCTTAGACAGTGCGTCTTCCTGTTCATACGTTAGTGATAGAGTTTATTAAGTATTTGAAACTAAAACCTCTCAGACTTGAAAAGGTAATCCATGACCTATTCGGAGGGAAAGAAACTGTTCCATTAGAGCATGGTATATAGGCGATAGAAATAAATGATTTAAATGGCTCAATCAAATTGTGCAGTGAAGTTTTTTCTGAACGTAAGATTTGTGGTTTTGTTCCCAAAATAGAAACCCAGCATATATTAGAGAATTTAAGAATAAATAAGATCGAATTAAATTATGCTTTTTGTAACGAAGATGAAATTGACCTTTTATTAGGAGCAGATCCAATTGGGAAAGTATGAAATCATCTGAGAGACATGAAATTCAGAAATGAGATACAGCATTTTGTTCTGAAAGAATGACGAAAGCATAGTTGCGCAGAAATGAATACAATGCATACAGTATGGAATCAAACAAAAAAAGGCTTTATTGAACTCATAGTATCGTTACACATGATTGTTTGTCCAAGAGGAAGAACAGCAAGCAGATGTTCCTTAGTATGGGATATGCCCTCCCCTTACTGCAATGGTTGCTTCGCACCGTCTCCCCATACTCAGCACCAGATTGTCCAACAGTTCTTGAGGTAAGAGTGCCCATTCCTCAATCAGCATCTGTTTAAGTTGTCGGGTGTTCCCAGGAGGATGTAATCGTGCCGTAAGGCGTCTCCCCAAAGCATCCCACACGTGTTCTATCGGATTTAAATCAGGGGAGCACGCCGGCCAATCCATTCGAGTGATATCTTCACTTTCCAGGAGCTCCTCAACAGCATGAGTCCTGTGTGGCCGTGCATTGTCATCCATAAAAACGAAGTCTGATCCAATGGCACCTCGGAACAGATGCACATGGGGAAGAATCACCTCCTGACAATAGCGATCTCCAGTTACAGAACCTCTATCAAAAACGTGGAGCTCAGTCCGCTCGTTCATCATAATGCCTCCCCAGACGACAACTCCAGGACTACCGAAACGGTCTCTTTCCGTGGTGTTACAAGCGATTCCCAACGCCAGTTGATTTGGAGAGAGGTCGAGACACGGTTTCATCCCAGTAACAGTTTTTATGTTGATAACTGTCTTATAAGTGTGAATAATGTTACTGAAGAAAAACATTTTATTGAAACAGCGCAAAAGGTGATGTCGGGAGCTTGCTTCAATCTCCGAGGATGGGAAAGTAATTTTCCATGTGAATATATGTGCAAATCATCTGGTGTAACTTGTATTTTAGGTTTATGGGATCTTGATAATGATTCTCTAATGTGCAACATTAATTTCAAAATTTTAACTTGTGAAACTAGAGTTACTAACAGATTAATTTTGTCTCTTGTACAGCAAATATTTGATCCCATTTGTATGCTAGTCCCAGCCACTTTGCTCCCCAAACTTCTGTTACAGGAAACTTGGAAGAGTAAATTTTCTTGGGAAAAATACTTCCAAGTTATTTTATTGAAGAGTTTTGTAAATGGCTAACTGATATATCTTTATTGAACAATGTAAAAATTCCGCGTTGCATGGTAATTCTAGAAATTTCTGAATTTCATGTTTTTGTAGATGCCAGTAAAAAGGCATATGCAGCCTGTATTTTTGTACGATCTGTTGATTCGGATGGAGTGAAAGTTACTCTTGTACGGACAAAATCTAGAAATGCTCTCTTGAAAACTTTGAGCATACCGCGCCTCGAACTGATGGCATGTTGCATTAGGGCAAGGTTGGCGAATTCTGTTCGTAATGCCCTTGACTTACCAGATATGAGAATCACGTTCTGGACTGATTCTTCCATTGCTTTTTGGTAGATCAAGGAGCAAGGAGATTGGTCAGTTTTTGTTACGAATAGAGTGAAAGAAATCAAACAGTTATCTAGATCTCAGTTATAACGCCATGTGCCAGCAAATATTAACCCGGTTGATTTATTATCAGGAGGTTTCTCTATTAAATATGTGCTGAAGTCTGAATAGTGGAATGGTTCCAAATGAATCTTAATGCCCTCGGAATGCTAGCCATTAGATAATATTTGCTATGACATTAACGAAATAGAGACAGAAAGAAGAAAAATAAAATTATGTAGTGTAAATTTGTCGGAAGACAATCCCCTGGTATGCCTCTAGGTTTTCTGATTATGATAAAATTTTACATGTGGTTGCATGGACCTTACGTTTTATAAATAACTGTAAGAAAAATTCTATTTCTAAATCTTCAAAACTTTCTCTGTCAGAAATCGAAAACGTGATTGTTGATACCTTTAATCCAAAATCAATATTTTTTGCTGATAAAAGTTTGATATCTTCAATTGACATTTTTAAAGATAGTGTTGGTATTTCAAGAGTTGAGACACGTATAACTGAACGTATAGATGTACCAGACTTTTTTGGGTCCAATTCTTTTGCCAAGTGATTGTATATTTACTAAGTGTTTGATTGAATCTGTTCACAGAAAAAGTTGTCATGCTGGAACTTAGATTATGTTGTCTATTTTAAGAGAAAAATTTTGGATTGTAAAGTCACGTAAAACTATTAGAAATGTACTTAATGGTTGTTTGAAATGTAAACGTTATAAAGCAAAACCATTGGCTACTGAGTCTTGTCCGCTGCCTGAAGATCGAGTTTCCGACACAGTGGCTTTTGAAGAGACGGGAGTCAGAGGGACCACTTTTCTTGAAGAATAATTCGAAGGTTTGTATTGTATTGTTCACTTGCGCTGTATACCGAGCTGTTCATCTAGAACTTGTGACTTCTCTAAGGACCGATTCTTTTCTAATGGCATTCCGTCGATTTGTAGCTAGAAGGGGTAGACCAAGAACCGTCTACTCAGATAATGGCACTAATTTCAGAGGCGCAAATAATGAACTATCTGAACTGGATTGGGAAAAAAATCACTAGGGAGGCAAACATTCGTAGAATTTTGAGAAAATTTAATCCTCCCATAGCTTACTGGTGGGGAAGCTTTGGGGAACTGTTGGTCTGAATTCTCAAAGAAATGTCAAGACGCTCTCTTGGAAAATCGATCTTGTCTTTTGAGGAACTCGAGACTGTGTTATGTGACTGCGAGTCTGTTATAAATTCGCGTCCCCTAACTTATATCTCTAAAAATTCAGATGATCTTATTCCTTTAACTCCTTCTATGTTTTTAATTGAGAATCGAAATTTTAGTACTAATGACATAGACATAGTAGAAACCCAACGTTTAAGAAAAAGGATAAGATATATAATTAAGTTGCTGAAAGATTTAAGACTTCGTTTCCGAAAAGCATATTTCAGTTTATTAATTCAAAAACAAAATAAGAAAAAAAAAACATTCATGAATCCAAGATTGGTGAAGTTGTATTAATAGGAGACAATAGTAAAGAATTGTTGAATTGGCCTTTGGTGATAGTGGTAGATCTGTTGCCAGATCGAGACGGAAAAATTCGTACCGTTAAAGTAAAAACACAGTGTGGTATTTCTCTGAGACCTGTGAAACGAATTTTTCTACTAGAATTAAACATTAATGAAATAGATTATCTCACAAGGAGTGAGAATAAAAGTATTCAAAATGAAATTATATGTAAGGACGATTTTTCTCACTCTTACTCCCCCCCTGAAGCTACCGAATATAAATTTAGCCGACTGGCAGCTGTATCAAAGCTCCCAATAAGCTTGATTTGTTCAACCAAACTATGTATGTTTTTGAGTTGCAGTAATCATTCAAAAAGTGGGAAGGATGGGAAGAAGACCGTCCACGTTTAAAAACAAACTTAAGTGAAGTGAACGAACTGTTCCCGAGCCTGCATGCTCTTGTTCTATCAATATAAAATATGTTTCATAACTGATTGTATATAGGCATTGTACCTAGCCCTGTTTTGAGTGTGAATTGGTAAAAATATGTTGCGTCTAAATTAAATAAATATTTTAAGATGCAAATGACTATATTTGCTGATGGATTTTATCATCTTGTTGAGTAATTCACCGAATTAGAGAAGAAATCGGGTAGATTTAAAAGGCCTGATATATCGAAACGCTCCTGAAACGAAAGCAAATGTAATAACATCTTTATTTTCAGTATTTAAACTACTTCTACAGCACAGATTTTGACCTTTGTCTGAATTTCACTTAGTACACTGTTAAAATATTCCTTAATGCCCTAGCGTAAATCATAATATGTTATCGAAAGTCCAATAATTTTTTTAGAATATCACGTTTTCATACTGTTTAAGTTATTTCCAAAGAGAAAAAAATATTTTTAATTCATTGATTATATGAATATATTCATTCCTTTTTGTTCAAAAATTAACCTTTTCTTCTTTTGTCCATGTCCTATATCACATTTTCAGAAAATTTATACAAACAAATTTGCATTTTTGAGCACTTTGTGCTTGATATTATTGTTCAGAAGTCAGGGTATTTTTAATATAAAATAAATAATGCTTATAATTGACTTGTTTCTTTATCTTATGCTTTTCTGAAATAGGGAACTTAATTCAATTTTCCCCAAGTTGATGCTATAAATTTTATAATCGCGAAGCCATTTTACTAAATATGGATACTACTGTTATGACAATAGCTGATGTTATCCAAAGTTAAAAGGGAGGGGGCAAAAGACTGAAGTGGATATTCTGTATATATTGTGCCTGTTTCAATCAAAGCATAAAGTAAATAAACAAAGTAATCAAAGGAAATCCTAAAATATACCGCAATTCATGACTACGGTTAAGGTTAATACATTTAACAATTGAAGATATAATAACATAGTTTTATTTTATAAGGATTTTCCATTGCTTTCTTTTGTGTTTCTCTTTTTTTTTAATATTTCCTTTTATAAATAATATTTTCTCTCATCTCATAGACTGAGGCGCACAGTTGTGTAATTTTGTATATCTTGGTAATCCATGTATACTAACAAGAATTATTCATTTGTTCAATCAAAAACTTAGTAATCTAACCTACAAAAGCCGGCCAAATTAAGGAACTTTACTTCTTTTCGTGATGTAATTTGTCTTTCAATTCATGTCCATGCACTGCTTGCTTATATTTATTTCTTTTCATAAATTCTTAAAGCCATTAAATATTTTCAAAAAGAGAAATAATTTTATATGCCTATTTAAGAACTGTTTGTAAAATCCAAGCTCTTAAACTTCAGCTTCTTGCTTCAAATTAGAAAAGCACTGAATATTGATTACTTCCATATGATTAGGCTCTGATTCTGTATGTCCTCTTATCTAATATATAAAAATCTCGTGTAACTGTGTTTGTGTTCGTACTCCTACGAAACGGCTCGACAGATCTTTATGAAATTTTTTATGTGAATTTGGTAGTATGAGAATAGGTATATTTCACAACGCTAGGTAATTAGGGTGTCCCTATTCAGTGTCTTCCCGTCATTCCACCTTCAACGTATACTGATGAGCTTGCTTGAAATCATCGCCACTTTGGCGTAATGTTGAAAAAGTCCAGCTAAAAATAAGCATGCGCGTCCAAATGCTACAAGATCCATCTGCTGACACATATCTCGGACCAATTGTTATGTATCGGCAATGTAAAAGTTGTTGTCTATGAAAATACTGGATGCAAAGAATTGCAAACTAATTTCTGCACTATCATTGATTTGCAAAATTCTCTCATTGACCGCATATTTCCCGATGTTCGCCTACAATACATAAATCATGCTTGGCTGGGAGAAAGAGCCATTTTGGCAGAAAAAAATGTGTACGTCGAAGATTTAAACTTCAAGATACTGCAGTCGTTGCCAGGCGACATGGTATCATACAAAACGATTGATACAGTTTAAGATGCTAACGAAGCTGTAAATTATCCAACGGAGTTTTTGAACTCACTGGATTTTCCAGGCATGTCGCCACACCTTCTAAGACTGAAAGTTGGATCTCCCGTTATTTTATTTCGGAATTTGAGCCCACCACGGCTGTGAATGGCACGCGATTGGTCATTAAAAAATTGATGAAAAACGTTATCGAAGCCAGCACTTTGAATGGTAAATTCCGAGCCAAAAATGTTTTGCTGCCACGACTTCCAATGATTCCCACTGACGTGCAAATTGAATTCAAACGCGTCCAATTTCTTATTAGATTGGCATTCGCAATGACAATCAATAAGTCGCAAGGCCAAACGATATCTATTTGCGGCTTATATTAGGGCACATCATGTTTTTCACATGGTCTTGTGTGGGCAAACCATCGAGCTTATTTGTGTTGGCCAAAGACAGACTGACAAAAAATATTGTGCACTCAATTGCTCTTCGAAATGAATATTGATTTTCTTTATTTCATTTTTGTACTTTAGGATTAAAAAATATAGCACTTTTTTCAGATTACGTTTAACTTTTAAGAGATTAAACAATATGTATGTTCGTTACGTTAATGAAATACATTGTATTGAGAAAATGAATAATTGGTGTTTTTTTGTTTTAATCGGCGATCATCGTCTACAGAGCTCCATTCTTCTTTCTGTCATAGATCCCATCCCTACACGCTTACAATACGTTCGTTATTTTTTAATTCACAACCAAAATATTCACCAGAAATATTTTTTTATGGCAGAACAACGTTTGCCTGGTTGGCTAGTGTATATATATATATATATATATATATATATATATATATAAACTCAAATTTACCAAATCAGGGGGTGTCAGCTCAGGTGTTGTCCTCGTCATCTGACCGCAGTACAAAATTAAGAGGTCCGTCTCAAAATAGCTCTAGTTTTGCTTCAAACGGGACGTTAATATAATTAAACTAAACTAAACTTATAGTACTCTTCTTAGTTATCATTTTTAACTAATCCTTTTCATAATATATATGTAATAAATTTAAATAATTAATAATATTAATAAAAATAATTATTATTTTTATACTACGAAATTTCTATTCAGTCGTGTTACATTTATATATATATATATATATATATTTTTACATTTTTTTCCGCGAGTTATCCAGAATAATGCATAGCTAATAATATATTTTTTTAAAAACATAAGAAAAAAACAATCAAATGTTTAAATATTGAGTTTAAGGAATACTCTTTATTAAATAATATACTCTTAACTAAATACTCTATTACATAAAATAATTTTTCATATTTGTAAATATACATTTGTTAACTATATAATACCCATGCTATTAGATTAATTATAATGCAAATAAATATACTTTTACTTACTTCTTCTTTAGTAAACATTCCAATCATCCAAGGTAGTAGAAAAAAAGGTGTATTGCCAAAAAAGCATAGAATTCCAGATAACGTTCCTAGAAGAAATTAAATATCAGGTAATATGTCTCAGTTCCTTTTAAATGCAATAATTCAGATTATCTTTTATTCAAAAAAAATTATTAACTGAATTATATCTTTAATTCAAAAGTTTAATAGAAATATATAATCTTTGTAGCTGATAATTTTGAATTCATTAAATCATATTATCTCAGCTATAAACTTTTTTATTGCAATAATAATTATAATCTTTGATACAGATGCTTTTAAATTACAATTTTCTAATGAAATTAATGCATTATATACAATCGTATTTTCTTCGTATATCGAATAATTCTACATTTAATACTATTGGGTTGTTCGGAAAGTAATTTCGTTTTTTCCCGACAGAGGATTTAATTGTATTTTTTTGCACCCAACTTCACATTTAAGTCGTGTAATTTTTATATGCTTTGAGAGCTCATATAGCAAGGCTTGTGTGTGAAAAATTCCAATTAATTCTACACATTAGTTTTTGGTTGGTGCCCTTTTAAATATGGAGAGCGATAAGCAGCATTTTCGACATATCTTACTGTTTTACTACAGAAAGGGTAAAAATGTTGTTCAAGCCAGAAAGAAATTGACCGATGTGTATGGAGAAAGTGTGTTGACAGTACGCCAGTGCCAGAACTGGTTCGCTAGATTTCTTAGACGGTAAAACCTTCACCCCAAATGAGGAGGTCAAAAACCACCTCAATCAGTTTTTTGGCAGCAAAGACCAAAAATTTTATGAACGTGGAATTAGGCTGCTACTAGAAAGATGGCAAAAGATGTTGGACCAGAACGACCAATATATAATTTAATAAAGTATTTGTTTATTATACGAAAACTGTCTTTCATTTGCACAAAAAAAAAACGAAATTACTTTCCGAACAACCCAATACTTATGTTTTTATATTCATTAGAGTAAATAAATTTCATTTTACTTCAATTTGACCTTAATTTCAAAACGATAGATATGCATTATTTTTATGCCATCTTATAAAGCATGAGAATGCAGTTTTTGTTAAAATTCCCAAAATAATTCAATCATCTTCACTGCGAAGTTTCAAATAAAAGAAGGAAATTAACATATAAATTACTCTCAGATGTAAATTAAATAATGTCTTGCTGTTGTTACTTATTAGAATGTGTTGAGATAAAATAAAATGCTTACTTAAAATCAAAAGTTATTATTTCTGTTTTCATTTAGTTCTTTCATTTAAATAAACTGAAAAATTCTAAACATTATAATTAAAATCGATAATTTCATTTAGAATAATGTTTATTTGAAATGTATGCATAAGTAAAAGCTAAAGAACGTTGTTGTCTATTGATTATTTCATTTATATTCACCCACCATATAAGAAAAATCGTACACTTACGATCAAAATTAAGAGAATATTCACGTTTGGACAATTATCAAAGAAATTCTTGAAATGTTTTAATAAAAATTAACATGTACAGGTTGATAGATTAATAACAGTACCAATCTTTAATTATGACTTTCTGCAATTTTAAATTTATCGCCGAAAAACCAGAATTAATGATATTCTTAATGATTGCTGAATAGATGCCGAAGCAATGGTTTATGACACTGGCGACAAAATTGGCGATTTGGTGACGAGTTGGTGCCTTTGAAAACAAAAATTAAGAAAATCGCATATCCTTATGCAGAACTTATATAAATACGAGATACTAAAGAAATCTAGTAAATACTCTGTCGCTTCGTGAGAAGATACACAAAGATCTTAATTAGCTAGTCTAATTAGAGATTTGATGTTTGCGTGTGTATGGCTGATTTCAGCAAGTGCGATTTCAGCTGAATTTTTCTAACTGTGTTTCGTGTTTTCATGTGAAATAAAGCGTAGTTATTCATTTTCGAGTTTGTTGCACTTAGCGACTTACTGAGCAATATATTTTCAGAGCAATATAATACAAAAACAGCCAAATAATATTTTAAATGAGCTTATCTGAACTTGTGAAAGATTCATCAGCGAAAGGAGATCTGAAATAAGCTTTCAACTAACTATTTTTACGAAAATTTAACTATGATAACAATAATTCAGATCATGGAAAATCTCTATGTTGTCATTGTAATCTCTTTCTCGGAAGCTGTGAAAATGAGTTCACTAAGGAACAATTTAATATGGTATGTAATCATCTCTGACAACTACATACATTCCAGGAAGATTTCTTATACTTGATAAAACCTTGTACCATACCTCCTAATACATACCTCCTAAGCTTGGTGCAATATCTGTCGGAACCAAGACCACACCAAATATTACAAAATCCCCACAGAGACCACCAAGCACAAAAGCAATTGTATTAAGCATAACATCACAGCCAGCAAAAATAACTCCAGTAAACCCCAAACAAGCCACAATTGAATCTGTGAAAACATTTTAATATTTTATTTAAAAATTTTCATAATATATACAAGAGATACATATTATCACCATTTCGATCAAATCAGTTAAAAATTCTCAAAAAAAATTTTAAATTAAATATAATTCTAAAATATGGAACGAAATGCTTTTGAAATATTTATTTATAAAGCACGGTATAGTTATTGACACCATTTACATATAGCCTTAAACAAAAAACGCACAAGAAACATAAGCCACAAAGCAAATTAAAACACATATAAAAAAGGAACAGCAAAGAATAAACAACTGCAAAGTTCTAAACCATTTATAAATAAAAAAACAAACAACTAGCAATGATCAGAAAGTAAAACATATATAAGCACAATATCAATAAAAAAGCATGAGTACACATAAAAATCACAATAAGTATAACAAAAAATAATTTTTGGTCAAAAATCTAAAAAAAATTAAGTCAACAAAAGGGAATTAAGGTCAAGAAGATTAAAATTGAAAACAAGTCGCTTTAAAAACACTGAAGTCATATAATGAATGTCAAGTTTCCCAGAGATCCTTAAAGTCTTATATAATTTATACAAAGAATAATTTTAGTATAGCTAAATTTTGAATAAGGACTTTGGGGCCTTAAGATCTAACATGCACAGTGAATATGTCGATTTAAATACTTTAAATTATAATTTTGTACAAACAGCACGTAATATGAAAGTACAATTGATGCTATTAAAGTCATATATCGTATTTCCCAAAAACATGGATTATTTCAAACATAATCCCTAATAGGGATTTAAAGTACGAAAATAAAAAGGAGATAAGGATTTAGTTATTTATCTGCAGGTTATAACGCAAAGGAGATTATAAATGAGTCATTAAAAGTTCTAACGAAAAATTGTTCAATTATGTTTGAAATATTATGAACAAAAAAAATGCTGACTTTAGATTATTTTTATCCTGAAAAATAATGAATGCATCAGTTAATAATTTAATGTAAGATACAAAGCACATCGTTTTAATAATTTTGTGATAAATATATTTTACAGGTTGTCCAGGTTTTAAGCAGCAATTCTATGTCATTTAAATTTAATTTATTACTACTTTTTCTTTATTTATTTATTTTTTATATATTATATTTATGAGAAAATTATTATCATTTAACTTATATTATATATATATATATATATATATATATATATATATATATTTTAACTCTTATTTCAATTTAATTAATTTTCAAGATTTTATCTTAATTTAGCCCATAGTAACTATATTCTAAAATATTCTCTTATTTCGTGATCCAATTCCGCTGTCTCTACTTAATTAATTCAAGAGAAGTTTTGTTAAATTACTGACTCAGCTAAAATAACTTTCCCACACTCCGCGTGAAGAGGCAAATTCTTTTTTAAAATCTCCCTGTGTTTCCCCTGCCTTCTTCACGCGTGTAACGAAAATCCCTATCGAAATCTCGTAATATATTAGCGCTATGAAGAAATGTTTTCCCTATCAAAATCATAGGTTATATAAGACCAGGGATAAAATGTCCAAGAGCTTTTTCCTCATTCCTTTTCTGTGTCGTTCTGTGTGCTCATCGCTTGTACATATGCCTGCTTCTCAAAAATGAAATAAAA
>JAPMOR010084905.1:77280-148853 GCA_026543865.1 Argiope aurantia
ATATAAGAGCAGAGCAAATTATTAACATCTGAAGAATTAACATTTGAACATTCGAAGAAACTAACTTTCTAATATTTGAAGAACTTCGTCATCACACTGCATTAACATTAAGTATTCCCTTGAAATTAAAAAATAAAATTGGCCCAATTTTGCATTAATCCTCGATAAGATAGTGCTAAGTAATTTTTCTTGATCATTCTGAAATGATATTGGGCGGATTTAATATAAGTCTTTAATAGGAATATCTAAAACTCTTGATTCCAAAAACTAAGGAAATGAACATTAAACCAATAAGACCTAAATCGATAAGTTTTTTGGTTAAAGCATTTATTTTTCTCTTATAATTAAGGTTTTTAAACTACATTTTCGAATTACCGAATACGAATAATCGAAAGTTTATATACAAGAAAAGTTACATCTGCCATTACTTACTGACAAGGGTTGCTCCTTTCCTGACATACACAATCGGTATATCTCTCCTTCTTCTTGTCCAGTCTATGATACTACCCACAAGGCATGCGAACAGGGCACGGAGCAAATTTGGCACACAAGACAGTAAACCATTCTACAAATAACAAATATCTCGTTTAAAATAATAGTAAAGGTAATATAATATATATTATAAACTATTCGACAAAAGGCATGTACAATTTCTTTCCGAGTGGTTTAACTGGTTTTCTCCTTTCTTCATATTTAATTTCATAGTGATTGTAAAGACTTCCGTTTTTTGTCTTAAATTCGAATCAGCTAATGTTCTAAGGAATTTGTAGATCAATAAATGATAAAACATATGGTTTATTCACTTTTAAAACTTACTCTATAAAATAGAAAAATTTATGGGTAAAAATAATTAGTCTAGCTAGTTATTATGCTATTGATTTTTTATATATATTTTTACAATTTCCATAATTATAATATTACAAGAACCATAGCAGTTGGTCTTTATATTCGGTTCCGAAATGATGTAAATTCATATTTTAAAAAAATTAATTACAGTAAGCAGTAAAAAATATGAATAGATAAAACTCATGACATATGTTTAATAATTCTTAAAAATTATTTTTTAAAAATATTTACATTAGAAGTTTTTTTTATTTCACATACTGACCCAACTTACTAAAAACGTTTGTAGATTAACAGCAATCGAAGAAAAGAAAATTTTCTACAGATACATACAGAAATAATAGATGATATAGAAGAAACAAGAGGTATTTACATAGAAAAGTTAGAGAAATAAATTAGAAAAATAACCTCAACCCAATATAGCTCTAACAGCATTTAATTGGGAAAAGAAAAAAATATAATAAAATTACGAAAAGATGAAAAAAATTGAAGATTAAAGAAAAACAAGATATAAAAATATGACTATCAATTGGAATAGTCTTATTCATATTGAAAAATCTACCAATATTAAAAATAAAATATTTATTAAAAAGTATATTTTTAAGCCATTTTATCAATTAAAACTATTTAAAGTGTACTCACATTAATTTTTTCCAGTGATCTTAATTTAAAGTTTAAAGATTTACATACAATATTTAACTGTAGATAGCTTGAATCCATAATTATAAAACTTTTGAGAAAAAGAAGGAAATAAACTTTGTCTGTTTAAAAATATATTATATATTTCACTTGCATTAAAACAATTTTTCCTCTATCTACTCAATGAATTCTTTAATTCGCTTCCATGATTCTGAGTCATCATTTAACTAATAACTTTTTTGACTTTTTTGTCCTTGAATTCTGAATTTAATTTTACAATTTATTTGCAAAGATGCAAATTTCTTTTTCTGTAATGGTCGTTAATTTAGCTCTGTGGCCCGTGAATTTATTGCCCTGACTACTGGCAAATCCCTGCTTGCAGGCAATGCTTTTCAGGCACTCAGCCAAACTAATATTTTTGACTTTATTAACAATTTTTTATCTTAACTTATCATTCCTCAGAGCTTCTGTAGATTACTATTGGTATGTATATTGATTTTAGGAACATTTTTCAAAGTCTAACTTGCATAAAATTAATTAATTCCTGCCATTTCGGCCTGAAACACTGAAGTAAAAATATTTATTTTAGTCAAGAATTATTAAAAGAGGTATAACATTTGAAAAAATAGCGAATCATTTACGATCCTGAATCTCTGAGGGCAAACATCAAGTTGATTGCCTGCGTACCTGGGTTTACAACGAACATCCCCAGATCAATTGATACTAGTATCATCAGTGTTTTTATAATTGTCTAAATATTTAATTTCAAAAATTTCCTGTACATTTTTTACGAGTGAAAGGCAGAAGTTTGATATTTTAAGTAAATAAAATATGATAATTGAATATAGATATATATTAGATTGATATGATAAATATGACATGGTAGATATGATATATTAGATTAACATAGTATATGTGATATATTAAATTAATATCGTAGATATTATATATTAGATTGATATGGTAGATATGATATATTTGATTCATATAGTAGATATGATAGAAAATGATGTGATGTGATACAATAGATAAATATAACTCAGGAATTCTGGCTAAGGCATTTTGAGGCATTGGTTCAAGTAATTCGATAACATCTTGTAAACCTTTTTCTAATTGGATTTCATTATCAGGTCAACGTTGTTCAGCAAATGTTTTGGCTTTTATTATTAGTCATCCACGGCTTGGTCTTACACGAGTCGAAAAACTCATAACAACAAAAATGGTAAGCATGTTTCATCTTATGAATTACTTCAGATCAATTTATTTTGATATACTTGAAATAAACAATGCTTAGCACAGTTTAATCGTATAGTTATCACGTTATATATCGTAGAAATATCGTACAGTAGTTCTTTATCTTTATAATCTTTGAAAATCATTGAATCTTTATAAATTTCGTTTAGCAACGCTTTTCTCGATTCTGTTGAATGAAAATTAAATTTCCACTGTGAAACGTTTTAAAGAAGTCTGATTTCTTCTGAGAATTTTCAAAACATAAAAGGCATTTTTTAAGATGGAGGCAGAGGCATAATTAAATTACAACATTAAACTCATTCAAAAGTTCCCATAATGAAGTAAAAAAAAATGGTATAAGTAAATAAAATAGTTTCAGACTTTTTAAATTCAAACTAATAATAATTAAAATAATAAAGAAACTTGAATGCACCTGAGCACTGTCTAAATTTAAAACTGTGCCTAAATACATCGAATGCGAAGTCACATAAAATGCTAAAAGCCAGTATTGACCAAATGTGCCCACTGCAATAGTCCATACAGGTATGGATGTTATCATCGATTTCCAAGGAATAGTTTTCATCTACAAAAAGAAAATAAAGTAAAAAATAGCGTGATTTATTAAAATAAAGATATATAAAAAATATTTAATAAATAAAAGCAAAATCATTTATCAACTAGTAGTTTTTAAAAATTGATTTCAAGAAAATAAGCCATTTACTTGATGCCGTTACAAATTTTTAAAAATTCTGCATTGTGATCACGATGATTTTATTAAATAGGATTTTTTATCCATTAAAAAAAATTCAAAATATTCTTACATAAAATTACGAATAATAGCGCCATCTCTTGGGAGGAAATTAAGGTCAAAATATAAACAGATGCTCCCTCAGCTCTATCGCGACTTCAAATGCATTTCATTCTTCCAATACAATATTTGACCTGTTTCATGTTTCAAGTTTAAAAAAAATGAATAAATAATAAATATTTTGATCTTTCTTGCAATATTTTCTTTCTTTTTCACAAACATTTTTAAATATAATGAATTAATTTCTTGATCAGGAAAAAATTATAATATTACTGAAACGTTGGAAACGTTTCTTAACGTTGAAAGTTTATGCTGCAAATATAAATCGATCATAATATTTTAGTAATAATTATTTAATTTCACTTGATGAATAAATAATAATTATTTTAGTAATAATTAATTAATAAATTGAAAATTGTATTACTTTCAATTCATACATTTCGATTTGTATTAACAAAAGAAAATGGAATACCTGTGTAACATTGTTATTTATTATAGCATCTACACAAATTTGGCATCGATGGAAATGACTGAATGGGAAAGGTTTGTTGAGATAGACCAACTGATTAAAGGAAAGGAGTTAAGTAAGATGGTTAATTGGCCTGATAATGTGCTTGGCTCAATTCCTTTGTATTTAGTTATCTTGATTACATCAGCCATTGTATAACAGGAGGAATGTTCAGGGCTCAGTCATTCTTTCAGTAGTAAACTTAATAAATCTTCTATCCCATTAACAATTTTTTCTGCCTGAAATTAAAAGTTTGTCCTTTTAATAAATACTGAAAATTTCATTGAATAAAAAGGCCTTTAAGGTATTCTCATTTCCCCAATGTGCGACTTTTTAAGGAAAAGAATGGGTTAAACAACGTATTTCATTCTTCATAAAAATTAAGATATATGTTAATATCATAGAATGGAATCAACTAAAAAAGTGAACTAATGTTAATTGATTTTAGAATTTAATTTTTTAATCAACTAAATTATTAATTAATTTTAGAAGTAATGAAAATTAATCAATATTTAAATAAAAAGAAATGTTTTTATTTTGGAAAAAAAATTCTTTTATTAAGGATAAATTTGTCTTGCTGTTTTCACCTCCAAAATGTCATGGGATAAAAACGCAAAAAAAATTCTTATTTTTGTACTAACAGTCTAAGACTTACTTAATATACGGCCCTCGGATGGGTTGGCTCTATTCCGGAAGAATTTTCAGCAAATAAAATTAAGCATTTCTCAAGAATTACTGCGAATTTCAGAACAAAATTTGATACACACACATAAAGACCTGCTGAATCGAATGATTAAAAAATCTCAATATCCGTAATGGAAAAATTACAATATAGTAGTTATCTTGGCTAATCAGTTTGTCTATCTCAACAAAACTGTCTCTTAAATCTATTTCCATCGACACCAATTTTATGAAGATGCGATAATAAATAACAAAGTTACGAAAGTGTTGACAAAATTATATAATTTTATAATTACTAGAAATTATAATTTTATTAGAAACAATAAATAAATGGCATTCATAATTTCAAATGCTAATTATGTTAAGCATTGAAAAAAATAATAAATAATTTACTGATTTTTTTTAATACTGCGATGACTTAAGAGATCTAGAATATTTTTATTTTGATTCAATATATATAACAGTTCACTAGAAAATTATAGGAAAATTTAGAAAATAAATTATAGGTAATTACTTTCTTATACAATTTATTAAGTTCTCATCTTTTAAACATAAAACTCAGAAAAAATAGTAGAAGTAAATGTAATTAGTTATTTTAGGATCTTTTATAAAAAAGAATCATTTAATGATTAAATGTCAAATGACAATTTAAAACAGATGATCAAATGCAACCTTTTTGACAGGTGGTCCAATATTCTTTCCTATATATTCCAGTTCATTAAATGATATGGTGGGATGATCATCAGGTGATTCATAAACGCAGAAGAAACACAGCGCACACCAAGCAATTCCAGCTATTCCTACAAAAAATAACTACTATGAAAAATAATTAATTTAATATTTGTATGTGTTAAATCAAATTCCATGAAGAGTTTTTGAAAAAACATTAGGAATATATAGATAATTTTCCATTTTCTTATCAGTCTATATAGTTATTGTAATAGTAATTAGTTTGCATTTATACAGGGTATTTTTAAAATCGTTCAATAATTTTAAACTTTTATAAAATAGTTCTCAGGGCAAACGTCGAAACAGCCCCCACTCCCTACTGTTTTAAAATGTAATCCTTATATTCACACCACTTTTACAAAATATTAATGAGGAAAAGAGTGTTGAAATTAAGCCTAAATAATGATATCTAAAATATTTTTGTGATAATATGGCCTAGAATCTAATCAGTATATTTTAATTAATCAATAGAATTAAATAAACTATTTAAAATTGAATAATATAGCATTTATAAAGGCAATTATTTACAACAATGTAGTTAAATGTGCAAAAATATTTGAAATATTTAAATTTTTATATAAATAACTTTTTGAATTTCTCATTTAAGCTTTTTTTAAGTGGTTTAAGGTACAAATGTATCAAGCATTTCTTGAAGATATTGGCAAAATTTCTTTAAAATCTTTTGAAAAGATTTTAAAACTTTTAAAAAAATCATTTCTATGGTACATAATAATGATGTTTCTTAGAAAAGAAAGAGACTTCTGCGTTTGAGATCCTTGCTCAGTTTTTTTTTATTTCATTTTTGAATTAAATACTCAATTAAGGAAAAATTCTAACAAGAATTTTTGTAATACATTGTTATTAAAGAAAATACACTCCAATTAAATTCAAGGAAATATATCAGTAATCGATGCCGCAATCATTGTAAATATAAAAAATGTAAATAGAATACTAATTAAAATACTTACTTTTTGGGCTGAATATGAAAGAAATTAACTTATTTTTTAATTCCAAAATATTACTTTGATATCAAGTAAAAGCTGCGAGATTAGAATATAGCATTTTTGTAAAGAAAACAAAGAAATCCCAAAATAAATATAAGACAATATTTCAAATTTTTATGAAATTTATATCCTGGAGTTCAATTAAATTACACATCTTCAGAGAAATTATTCGATTAATTATGAAATGTGAAATACTATGCACAATTAAAATAGTTATTGTTTTAAGAACTCAAACTGATCCAGTATAATAAAATCATAACTCCAATGAAGAATTCTTTTTCAAGACCAACTATGATATTATGAAGAGGAAGGATAAAAAAAAATCAAGGTTTCTTCTGATTGCTTCCGAAAAATTCGACCTCAAGAACTCTCGAGAATTTAAAAGATATGCTCATTTCAGAAATTCACTAGAACTAATTTTGAAATTATGCTTGTTTGTCCGTGAATGAGATAATTCGTAAAAGCGAAGGTCCATATTGATGAAATTTGTTGTGTTTTTGATATTAAAACTAGATTTCTTTCGAATCATAAATGGAATCGACTAATAAGAAAACTGCTTGTCTGAAAGGTCTTGTGCAAATGAAAATAATGATTCAGGAATGAGTTAGGTATATAAAATTTGACATTTTGAGCATTGTGACCAAAATTGTCAGTTTTTGTGAAATTTTGGTATAAATATTAACATGAATATAAACCAAATGCGAATTCAAAATTCAACAAGTTATAATAGATTATTAATTAAAATGAAATTTAGGTGTGACCGTTAAATCATAATGTGTATTCATTCATCAAACTTTGGACCCTATCGGTTCTATATAAGACGTTCGAAAATATATTTATCTATTAACCGTATGCTAGAGATTGATCAGAAAAAAATATCATATTTATTGCAACGAGCGATTAATCGCCGAAAATGCAATGTATATCTTTTGACTATGTTTGCCAGTGACACGTAGTTGAACCTTAAATTTTTCGATGGCATATGGTTCAGATAAAAACTCTTTCATGGTGTGCAGTTAATACACATTGATGTAATAACACATTTGTATTTCATTTTCATCATTATAATAAAAAGAACAAAACATGACATAAAGAATCAGTATCGTTACGGAAAATTAAATCCGAAGCCCATGGTCTAGTTCAGTTATAGTAAAAGTATGGTGGAGGCTCAATAAAAAATAACGTGCTTTATTCTACACAAAAGAGCGAAGATGTAAGCAAAAGAAGACACAGCCGAAATATGCATAAAACCCCCTGCTTGCAATAGGCAACAATCTAAAAGCAAAAAAAAAAAAAAAAAAATGGCAATAAATAATTGTATAACTAAAGAGTCCAGATAGAATTCCAATGGAGAGAGACTTCTCAGAACTATTCACACTTCTCACTCGTCTGCTGCTAGCCACAGATTATTCGCTTCATCTCAATTGTCGATTTACTACTGATTGATTTTACTGCTTTATCATATGGATCTATCGACAAGATTCTTGCTTCTCTTGGAATCTTCAGTTTATCACCAAATTCTTCGTCAAGGCCAGGGGGATAGATGCCGATGATCCCAAAATGCCAATGATTTGACATCTATTCAGCATTCAACAGTATCAGCATTAAACTCTCTATTTTACTAAGAAACTTACTACTCTAGGAAGTAATATTCCAAATTCGTAACATTATGCATCATGAGTTTAGTTTTATCATTATAACAGATCATTACTTGCTATGTGGCTCGTTATGAGTATAGAAATTCTATTAAGAAGAAATTAAAAGAGCACATTATTTTATGCTAGTATATGAGAAAATCGAACACTCTCTCTGGATATAGTTATAATTTGTAGTAGTGACAAATTTTGTGCTGAAAAAATGTTTGGGGCACTTCTTCAAAAAAGCCAGTAAAAAAAGGTAAAATAATTATCATAATACTTTTCATTACAAAATGGAATCAAATCACACTTTTTCTAAAATGAAAATAAATTTAAACAAAATTAGTTACCACTTAAGTAGAAAACTGATGGCCATCCACCAAGAAATTCTGATGAGCACAGTACACCAGAAACTAGATAAGAGAAGAAGGCGCCAGTCCCAAAGCCAGCCAGCATGATAGACGCAATAAAACTTTGTTCTGTGTTCGGAATCCACTTAGAAATCATGACCACCAGGAGAGGAAAAACGGGAGCCTGAAAAATTAATATTAATAAATTTCACAAACGGGGTACAATTTATTACGAAATATTTAATGAAATAAAAATGTTGATGTAGAAAACTCACGAAAACATTTTTAATTCAGCATATTCAGAAAAGCATGACAGTATTAAGTAATAGTAGCTTCGTAATTTTATGCAGCAGAAAAAAAATGTTTGAAATTTTATTGAAATTTAATGCATGTAGACTTTATTCATCTTTTAAACTTTATTATTAAAAATTTCATTGTAAAACGTTTTATTTTATTATTACCAATAACGTGCGATTATATCTGCATTTAATTGCTCTATGTTTACGTAAGGAAAGGTAAAAAGAAGTGTAATTTTATGTTTAAAAATAATTATTCAACCATAGAATACAATTTACATTATCTTTTAGTAATTTTAGGAAACAAGCTCTTTTTTAATTAGATTTCTGAATGTAAAATTTTTAAAGTCAAAAAATTAACATCTTTCAAATTTTTATAAATACTTCCTGTCGTATACTATTGCAGAATTTGAAATATTTTAAATTGCAGACGAACTTTATTGAAACATAATATTTTTTACAGCTGAGAGAGTTAGTGATGTTCTGTATATATATCTTTTGAGAATGCTTACAAAGTATCAATATATGTTAAAAAGTAAAGACTTCAACAAGTATTAAAATTTTAAATAAATAAAAATAGAAATCTTATTAAAATGAAATAATATGTTAATATCTAATAACAATAAAGAAGAATAGGTCTCTGTTGGCATCCTACAAGTCTAACGCTTTGACTCAAAGATGCTAAATTTGGTACAAATATATTAAATATTAGGAAAGTTGATTCCCATTAACCCTTAGTAGCCTGATTTACGAAAGTGATTTATTTTTAATATTACTGTGTTTGCTTGAGGGTCTAGATGAAGGGAAAAATAGCTAAAGTATCAAAATTGATACTCACAAAAATAGCACTAGTTTCTTCAAGTAAAACATGCACTCGCAAAAAATAATTATATCATAGCGAAAATAATATATTCACTTACCTCAAAAGTATTTATATTCTTCAGAAAAAGAAAATATATCAAATTTGTATTCAACAAAACTTTTAGTAAAATGCGTTTACTTGTTCACTTTGCCGCGCAAGTAATATGTCATAGATAAAATAAAACAATAATGACATTTGATTTTTTTTTTAATTTCGTTGGAAAGAATATTATACAACAGTAAAATACGTACAGCCAACCTATAAAAAAAAACTAATAGTAATGTGAACATTCGGTTTAAAAGATTGGTATCAAAATTGAAACTCTAGGTTATTAAGGGTTAAGCAAATTCATTAAAAGATAGAGTGTTCCCTCTTTGTATACCTCATATACAAGAAAGTAGGAAGTAACTGACGACTTATTTATAAATAATGAATTTTTATATTGTTAGTCTGTGATATTGCTTTCCTGTTTTTCATAACCATGTCTGAAATAATTTACAGTGATTCTTAATGGACCCCAGATCAATGGTTTCTAACTTTTCAGAAAACTTTGCAGCCATTTGGGACATGGGGATTAAGTGGAGGCTAGTGCGCAAAAATGAAGATCCGGAGAATGTAGTCTTTTCAGTTCTAGCACTATTAGAAGATGAGATCTGAAGATTCTTCCAGAAAATTGCATATACTATTAGAAGATGAGATCTGAAGATTCTTCCTGAAAATTGCATATACTATTGGAAGAGGTTAAAAAGTAAGCACTCACATAAGGAGATTACTCTTTTTTTTATTATGTTCATTGCGGATCGAACTCTCTGATTGCACTCTAAACAACTATAATTGTTTATCTGCCTGCTTTTATTGAAAATTTCTACAAGTACTGTTTTTTCAAAAGTTTATACGCATCGACTGTGTTTCTGATACTCATGTTCAAGGCTTTCATTTTTTATTTTCCAATGTACCAGACTTCTTTCATCATACACCCACTAGACGGCTTTTGAAGCAATTTATTATAAAAATTAGCGATTAAGTGAGCGAACCCGAGCATTGGTTTTTCCAATTATTTAAACTTATAAAAGTGAATATGAAATATTCCTATTTGAACTTACCGATCCTATTCCAACCATGAATCTTACAACCATGAATAAATACACAGAAAGCTCAGCCGCTATTGGCGATAGGATAGTGAAAAGAGACGCTAGAAGCATAGTGCAGATCATAGTTCGTTTAACTCCGTGTAACTCTCCTAAACGTCCTCCTGGTATATAGCCACATACCATGCCAAAAAATTGCAGCGCTATGGTAAGACCTTGAATCTCAGTGTTCCAGTCAAATTTGGTAGCAGTTCCCTGAAAAGGAAAGGAAATAATAAATTATTCCTTTAATTGTACAAATTGAATTTGCATTTAATTCAATTGTTAAGATCACCAAAGCATCTTATGAGATTTTTCCTATGAATGGAGGAAAGAACAATAACTATATAGAGTTTTGCTTGATTTGATCTTCAAACTATTTGTAAACAAACTATGATAACAATTTGTAAACAAACTATGATAACAATTTGTAAACAAACTATGATAACAATTTATAAATAAACTATTGTATTAAATATGTAAACTAACTGTTATAATAATTTGTAAATAAACTATTGTATTAAATTTGGAAACAAACTATTTCTCTAATGACAAGATAATTATTTTTTATTTTGTTAAACAGGAATTGTCAACCCAAAGCTTTTTCGAGTACTCTAAAAAAGATGCCAATCCCTCCCTTTCCCCCCTTGTCCGCATAAAAATGTTTAACTCGGGTAAGGCCGTAAGTTCTAAGGGTGCTTACAATTTTATTTTTCTGAATCCAGCACATTAGAACTGCATGCTTCTTATTGTAGTAAAGAAAACCTAATATGCAAATAGACGCAATTTCATCAAACAAATAAAACTAAAATTTGGCACAGTACAAATTTAGAACTGAGATGACATACCACATTTCATTTATTTAAACCTTTCCATTTTTAAATTATTGCTTTGACGAAACTAGTTCATGTGAAAGTACAGACCAAAATACGACCAATATGCAGATAAATTTTGTTTAAAGATTGGTAAATATAAACTGAATGGCAAAATTACATATTAATTTTCATTTATTTAAGTATTTACGTTTTAGAAATATCACATTTATATGCAAATGAAAAAATAGAACATTAAATAATCAATTGTCCGATTTATTTCTTTCAATGTTTGATTCTTATATACTATTTATATGCTAGATCTTATTGCCAAAATTGTCCCTTTAACATTGCGTTTTTATCTACTCTATTCAGTTGTACTCAGACAAAAAGACTTCCTCACAATGCATGTCGTTATAAATTTGACAGAAATTTACAAATTCAGTATTAGAGCCACATACTAAATTTCATTTCTAAAGCTCAAAGCACTTTTGAATTATCATGCTCACAGATAGACAGACATAATTACAAAAATGTGTTTTTAGGACTCATGTAGGTCTGAAACTTGGAAAATCATCAAAATAAGGAATACAAATGTTGTGATGATCATAATGTTTCCTCTTTGTACTTTTCTATACAAGAAAATAAATGAAAATCTTCAAGTTTTAATAAATGCCCATTTTGCATAAATGAAACTGCAGATAGCATAGTCAGCTAATTGTAAATTCAAAATCATTCAAGAAGAGAAAAGTCAGTATCTCAAATGAGCCGTTTATTTTGAAACTGGGGCAAGTCCATTTTTGAAAAAAATGGATAATGATAGTATAGTTGAAGCTTGTTATGATCTTTTTTATGCGTAAACAATTTAAAGTTAAAAAATTCAGATGCTAGTATTTTAGAGATGGCAGTTTTAGCTCTTAACAGAATTGAAAATCTGTTTATTTTGAAAGTAGTGCAAATCCATCTTAGATTGAAATTATTTTTGACCGAATATATTGCGGCAAAATTTAGCTCCGGTTGCTGTATGTTGAAGCAAATGTGGCCATTTGATATCATATCTGAAATCTAGGGTGTTTCTATCTATCTATCTTTGATAATGAAAATCGGAGGTTGTGCAGTATTTCATTAATAATAAAAAGTATATCTTAATTTTGTGTTTCAATAATAATAATATTATTATCGATAATATTATTTTCGATAATAATAATATTTTTAAGAATATTAATAATATTATAACCATATTATAGTTAAACAACTCGCGGTTTTCCATCGGTATTTTTGTTTCTTTTTAAAACCGCTTTCTCCAGAGGTTGTGTTGAAAATAAATATCCGCGTTTCATTTCATGTATTAAACATTTATTATATTTTCGACAATTTCGTATCACTTTATAGTAATCCTGGGGAATATACAAAAAACTGGTTTTCCCGACTGCCAGTTCTACCACTCCAAAATCACGATCGTTCGGTAAAAGTGAATGTCTTGACAACAAAAATTTGTGATCGATGATATTTATTTCATTTTCACTGGACTTAACAACGGTGTTGGAAGTAAACATATTATTATCGAAACACAACAACAAACTTAAAATATACTTTTTATTATTTATGAAACACTGAGCAATAACAGATTTTCATTATCCAAGATAGATAGATAGAAACACCCTAGATTTCAGACATGATATCAAATGGCCACATTTGCTTCACCATACAGCAACCGGAGCTAAATTTTGCAGCAATATATTCGGTCAAAAATAATTTCAATCTAAGATGGACTTGCACCACTTTCAAAATAAACAGATTTTCATTACCGTTAAGAGCTAAATCTTCCATCTCCAAAATACTAGAATCTGATTTTTTTTATTTTAAATTGTTTACGCATAAAAAAGATCATAAGTTTTATCTATACTACTATTGCAAAGGATGAACCATACAAAATGTCCTATAAAACTTCGATCGAACGAGATGCTGAATTTAAAATTATCGATTTGCCACCGCAACGAGGAAGACTAAGTGATTTCAGAAATATAAAATTATCTTTTATGTATGAAAAAAGGAGATCTATTACATCTGAAAAATGCTAGGAAAGGATGGATTTACTACTATATATAACTCCTGTTCATCATGGACATTTTAAAATGTTAAATCTTGAATAAAATTCAATTTAATTATACCTACGTATAAACTGAAAATGAATTATTTCATTGAAATTCTTGATAAAACTGAATTGGTTTCTGTTATGTTATATTTTCTACAAGAATATTCCTTGTTTTATTTCGCTTTTTATCAAATAAATAAATCATTATACATTTCTGAATAGTATTTTGCTTTTATTATTAAAAAGAAAAAGGCTGATGCAACTGAAATATTTCCCAATTAAATGTACGTTTACAATAATTCATTAATTTTGAAAGTGAGGCAAGTCCATTTAGTTATAATAAAACTCTTATTAGTTTTAGTCAGCACTGTAAACAGTATTGGATTATAAACTTACATTATCTGGTACCACAAAATACAAAAAATCTATCTATTAATACTTACCGATACTTTTAAATTTATTGAAAAATGCAAACCTTTAAATATTTTGCAATAACAAAAAATGGACTTGCCCCATTTTTAAAACAAACGGCTCAAATATCAGATGGCTGAAGTTAATCCTTGTTTCTCTTCGTTTAAATATGCAGTTTTCAATTTTTCAAAACAATGACAGTGTGAATATTTATTTATAAAATTACTAGCAAGCAAAATTATTTTCGATAATAATATAGTTTGGAAATGTTTAAATAGGCAAATAATGAATATTTCCTAGACAACTGTACACAAAAAATTGAGAAAGTGGATACAAAAAGAGACAACATTTCATGCAATCAAATTCTTAAAAAATAAATTACAAAATCCAGTAAACTTATCAAGAGTGACTCGATGAAATTCATCTTATTACTCTTTGACTGAAAAAATCAACTACAATTTAATGGAAAGACATACAATTTTGCCAGTCATAACAAAATCAAATATTTATACGTTTTCTTTCGTTAAACGTTTTAAAAATATATTACACTTATGTAAAATAAGTGAAATTAACAATAAAGGAATAAAATAATAATAAGTGAATTTATTCTAGAAAATAATATAAATTAATTAATTGCAAATATTTCTAGCATTTATTAAAAGGATAAAAACTATAATATTCTTAGTTTAATGTAATATAATAGAATATGTTGGCGCAGCATGGCCAATCTTGGCTTTTACGCAAGTAAAATCTAAACCACTGATATAATTTAAAACGGAAGACAAGAACATTTTGAAACAAACACTTGTTTGAGAAAATGTCATTTATATTTAATTGTATGAAAAATCTCTCTTTACAGTTCTTTTAATGTTTTAAAAGCATATTTGACTAAGATCATTTTAATACGCCCTTTAGTAAATGCTTTTAACTTTTAAATTCGTGATCTGTCTTTGAAAGTATTTATCATTAACTGTTTATATTTTTAAGTCTTTATTTGATTGATCATTTTGTATCACTTAACACTATCATACGATTTATCTTTAAATAAATAAGTAATTCTGAACCAACCAAAAAAGTTCGAAAAACATATAATCATTTATAACTTTGCTATTTCAAAATTATAAAGTCTTACCCTTGTATACTTTTCTGAGTTAATGCTAACCAGTCTTACAGCACTACATTCGTTAGGTGTTGATATGGAAGTGGTCTCATTGAAAACTGGCTCCACCATGTATACAATAGCTAGGCTGAGATTGGTTTGTAAGGTAATGGATAGAGTTGTGGCAGCTAGTGCCACTGCTGTCAGAACATAGCGTTTTGGAATGGTATCTATAAAATAAATATTCGTACTTAGATGCTTTCAAACAAAATTTGTATCACAAAATAAAATTTATCTGAAATACTTTCTAAAATTCTATATCTTAGTTGAAAACTATTACTATCTGAATGTATGGATCTTGAATTTGTTATCAGTTTCTTCAAAATATTATCTATAATAAAGGAAAAAAGGTACCCTGTTCGTTGTAGTAGACATAAACCATGATAATGATATTAAAATAATACAGTACTTTTGTACTAACTGCATGCCAGAAATTAATCGCTAAAATTGTCATGCTTATTGACGCTAATCGCCTATTGACTATCTCAGACAAATCTGCAGTTAAGCCGAAAGTTTCTCAATCATATACGGTTAATAAATAGGCTTTAAAAAAGTTAAATTATTGGGTTGTTCGGAAAGTAATTTTTTTTTTTTTGTGGAAATGAAAGACAATTTTTGTATAATAAACAAATACTTTATTAAATTATATATTGGCCGTTCTTGTCCAGCACCTTTTGCCATCTTTCTGATAGTAGCATAATTCCACGCTCATAAAATTTTTGGTCTTTGCTGCCAAAAAAACTGATCGAGGTGGTTTGTGACCTCCTCATTTGAGGTGAAGGTTTTACCGTCTAAAAAATTTAGCGAACCAGTTCTGGCACTGGCGTACTGTCAACACACCTTCTCCATACACATCGGTCAATTTCTTTCTGGCTTGAACAGCATTTTTACCCTTTCTGTAGTAAAACAGTAAGATATGTCGAAAATGCTGCTTAACGCTCTCCGTATTTAAAAGGGCACCAACCAAAAACTACTGCGTAGAATTAATTGGAATTTTTCACACACAAGCCTTGCTATATGAGTTCTCAAAGCATATAAAAATTATACGACTTAAATGTGAAGTTGGGTGCAAAAAAATACAATTAAATCCTCTGTCGGGAAAAAACGAAATTACTTTCCGAACAACCCAATATTAAGTGAACGATTGCATAAACTATAGCAAAATGAAAATCAAACTTTTCTTTCTCTGCCAAGATACATATATTTAAAAAAAACCACCCACAATTTGTTCCAATAATGAACCGACAAACTCATAATATTGTTAGCATTCATCAAGAGGAATGAAAACTATAATGGAACATGGTATTGCAAATCACGTTGAAAACAGGGAAAAATGCATATAGACGGCATTGTTAACACACATAATGCATAGTTGAATATGGCTAGTGCCTTCTGCTAGTGTATCGTGAGAATCTTCACAGAAGTTTGGTGTCAATGTACGGACAGGAATCATCGATAATTATCTCTTGGGGTTATACTTGTTGCTGAAACGCCTCAATGGAACAATGTAATATTTTTTTCGCAACATGCCCTCTCTGAAAATATTACAAATTGTGCCTGTCGCAATGCAATGGCTTAACTATAATAATGCCCCAATACATTTCTCTAGGATGGTGCTTAATCATCTGGATGTTACATATTTAACCATAGAGGCTAACTGGACATGCGAAACATTGCTTTGCTTCCAAATTCACCAGACTTTAATCCGTGGCACTTTTTCTTATAGGATCACTTTGAATTACTCATTTATACGACAACTGTGGACACACTGGAGAATCTTATAGCACTGAGTGTCTTAAACGCTACTATTAAAAATATATCTGATAACTGAAATCGCTTTCGGAAACTGTTTTTGAATCATTCCAGGTCATGCAATGGCGTCAGCGGCAATAACTGCCTCTGGTAATAATTAATCAAAAAATATTTTTGTAATTATTATGATACTTTTTGTCTTTCAAGCTGGATGTCAAATTTTCAATGCATATTTTACGATTTTGAGTCACTTATCGTGATTTGTAACACTGAACTCTATTATAGTGCTTATTCCTCTATCACCATACTGAATTCTATTCTATCGGATCGTTAACATAACATCTAGTACATAAATATAAAAATCTCCTAGCAATTTTTATGAGCCACGAAACATTTCTTTAAGACTATATAACATTTCATTAAGATAATATTTGCATGGTTTAAATTAAGATTAAAAGGAATTTTTTTTTTGCTCCATTGAAAATTAAAACTATTTAAATAAATTCTGTACAATGAATTTATCAGGGTGATTCTTAATAAAATCTATATTATTCTGAAAAGATTTGTTTACAAGTATCAAGGACAAACATTTTAGAAAAGCGAAACACTTCTATTTGGTTCTTTTACTTTTATCCTGGCTATTTTAAATATATAATTCTTAGATTTCAGTGTCTTTGTTGAAGTAAAAGAAAATCACAATGGAATAAAAAATAATAACAGAATGAATATATATATATGTGTGTGTGTGTGGAAATATAATTTTTTAAAGCAGTGTCCGAAGAGAAAAAGACACTTACGAATTTTAAACTTTGTTTTTATTCCATCCCGGTTAGGCATGATTTATGTACAAGAAACACAAAAAAAAACACGCCCGTTCACAGCGCGGCACAAGAACAGAAAAAAGCGAAAAAGGTGAAAAGCTAAAAAGACAAAAAATATTTTTCCCCGTGTATATACCATGAGATTTGACAGGAATTTCTTTACAAGTGTCTATTTAGAATAGAGAATTTAGGTATCTTTTGTAAAGAATTTTTTAGTTTGGCAATTTTTTATCTCTTCACTCGGAGTCTGTGAAAGTTCAGATGTAAGCATTTTTAGAGCTCGTGTTGAATAAATGAAATAAAAAAGGTGGAATTGCTTCTGGAAATAAGAGAATATTTTAGAATGAAGTTTATATGGGCTAAATTAAAATAAAACTTTGGAATTTAATTTAGAATTTTAAATATCATTATATATATAGATATAGATAGTTATATATATATATATATATATATATATATATTGGAATTAACGATAAAATTTTTATATATTGGCAATTTTTTATCTCTTCACTCGGAGCCTATGAAAGTTCAGATTTAAGCAATTATTATGAATTTCTATATTATTTAATGTAATTGTCTTAATGTTGCTTATTTTAACGTATTATTCTGAACATAATTACTTTCAAGATTTTCGCAAAAAAAAATTTTTAGAAAAAATAAATACATTTTATACATTATCTAATTAAAACATATAATAATAATATTCATATTTTATAGTATTTTTTAAATGTTCGTAAATTTAAAATAATTCTAAGTTACTACGCTTTATGTTTAGACTTAATATATGTTCAAACTTATTTTTAAGTTACACCTGCTAAAATCCATACATACCAAGCATTGTAAGTCAAATGTCCTTGAATACGGCTTATACAATATGAAATCTGAAAAATATATAATAAAATTTAATATTAACACATTTTTCTCTAAGGTCAATTCCCCTTTAAAAAATATATCTTTAATATTTAAACAAATTATATTAATGGAATCAATAAAAAGCATTTATTATAGCAGTACAGAAATATTAAATGAAAAAAAGATAACGTCGAAATAATTGTGCATTACACGTCTTTGACTGGTTCGCTGGAAATATTAGCTGTGCCTAATTTGAAATAAATGTCTTATGTATAATTTCATTTTCATGATTCTACCAAGGATATATTTCTAAGCATTAAATTCTAATAGATATCAAAGCATGATATTTTAATAGTCTTTTATCTATTACTAGCCGCCTTTGGTAACCATCTTGCTAGCCAAAAGTTGTTGTTGTTGTTGTTTTGGGGGGGGGGGTATTAAAATTTCTTTTTATTTTATACTACTAAAAAATAGGATCTTAACCAAATTATTCTGCTACAAATTATTGTGGGACACAAATTAAAAGTGTAGATATTTTGAGATATAAGCGGAAGTAAAAATCCTATTTCGGAATTAACGATAAAAAAAGTAATTTTTTATCTTAATTTTAAAATTGCGTCATTTTACCATGTTTTCTGTTGTACAGTGCTATCTATCGGTGTTTCTGGCATTTTTTTTCGAATAAGGCGTTACCACATGTCTTGAATAGTATGTTCCACAATTTTGGAGCCTTTACACTGAGTAGTTGGCTGTATAGAGAGCTCAGAGTAGGGGTGTTTTCATTTTGATCAACTTGTATATGCAATAATTGCTCGTTAGTACGGGTAAAAGGAAAATTTTTGATATTGGCCTTTAAAATTTTCATTTATGTGTTTTAACATTTACTCTTATTTTTCCTTCATCATTTGAAAAAAATATTATTCTCCTTAAAAAAGCAATTGCAATTACTAATAATATCCTTTTTAACAATTATTAAGTCATTTGCCTGACTTTCAACATCTTCAAAAATCCATTTTATTCTTTCTTGTAAAGAACTCACAAAAACTGTTTGACCATATTTTCCAAATTAGGTGAACTAAGTTTGTAGTTCATTGCTATATAGTTTTAATAATTAACTAGCCGCCTTTGGCGACCAGCCGGTTCGCCAATCTTAATGTTCGTTAAAATTTTAATAATTAAATATTTTATGCAATTCCTACTTTAATAACTTCTTCATCAAAATATTTTAAAACTTCAAATTTTGATAGTCATATAATTCACTCATAATATTATAAAGGTGTTCAGTCATAGCGTAATATGTATCTCTCTAAGTTTCTGTTAGCTCCCGTAGAATTTATGCTCTAAATTAAAGTGGAAAGGATGAATTTGCTATTAATATAATAATATTTTTTACTGAAACAAAGCATTTTTTTAATATGAGTACTGAAAATAGAGTCGCTGAGTATTTAAACCTTATGGGCACTACTAAAGAATATCTTTTTTTAATTTATGTAATATCTCAAGAAGTTTTCAACAAAATTTTCTCAGATTCATCATGAGCAGATCGATTAACTAACAATGTTTAATTTCAAATGCATCAAAAACTAAGGAAATAAACAGAATCGTTTAAAATAATCGGTCGAAAACAGGTTAAAATACACTACTTAAAAAATGATGTACTCAAAACAATAAGCATATACAAAAAATATATATATATAACTAACATAAATACAATTTAATTACAAAAGCACACAACTAACCTAAAAATAATTTAAATCAAGTCCGAATCCGTTGAATCCGTTGTCAACAATCAGAACACAATGCACATGCGTGAATTTTCAACGCCAGTTACGGTAACGCAAATGCGTGCATTTTTCTACGCCAGTTGGAGTAACGCAATGCAGATTAGAAATTTTTAATTTCCTTATTCTGTTTTATTTTAATTCAAAAGTACTTCAGAGTGAATCTGAAATACCGATTAATTAACAATATTTAATTTTAAATGCATCAAACATTAAGAAAATAAACAGAATCGTTTGAAATAATCGGCCAAAAATATTAACCCTAGCCTCATTAGCGTGGGGAAAAAACTGAAGCCTTACTTATTTGGCGGTGGGGAAAATGAAAAGATTTTTTTTGGCAGGAAAGTTAGTTTTTAATTAATAATTAAAATTCTAATTAAAATTTCAAAAAAAGGGATTCCAGGTGCACATTACCGACCTCCAAAATCCCGACCTAAGGTACCAAATTTGGTAGCTGTAGGTCAAACTGTCTGACCTGTAGAGCGCCAACACACACACACATTGAGCTTTATATAAGAATAGATAAGGAATATTAACAATATCGGGTTCAACAATACAGTTAATCGTCCTACGATTAGACGATGACCATAAGACAAAGCATTCAGATCACTGCATCGGGCGAGAAAGGTGCTAGGAGATAAGAGTTCAGTATATCCTCAATATGACATATTATCGTCAAAAGGTTTTCGCATGTTAATTTGGTATTAATAACTACTCGTTTAAAATATCCTTGAACGATTTGACTCTATAGAAGCTGAATCATAGCATTCACAATATTTAACTACCATTTTTTTCGTAGATATTTATAATGATTATATTATATGCTTTTAATGTTAAATCGGTTAGAGCCACTTTTCTTAAAAAATAATTCTTTGTTGGAAATAATTCTGTTTCTACTTGCTCTTGATAATGTGCCATAGTGCAGCAAGTTTTAAAATGTGTAATTAGAACTTTAGAGTTTTTTATTTTAAATTTGTATGTTAAAGAAACCTTTAAGTTGCTTCTATGACAATCATAAAAGGTAAACATTCTGGTGACTCAAATCTGTAAGTAAATAAAATGTCGAACGAAGAACAGAAACAAAAGCATGGCTCAACTGCACAAGATGAATGATGAAATATATCCTTTTTGGATTGAGAAACAGGATTGGTTTTATTAAGTATATATTTATTTAAAATAAACAATATTGCAACCAAAGAAACGAAATTTCTCGAATAGGTCCAAAAAGTGTTGAGAATTTATTGGATATATTTAACAGTGATAATAAAACTAAGTATTGTTAATGAAAAAGACCATCTGGTGTGCTGAAAAATAAAAAAATAATAAACAAATAACAATAAATAAATAATAATTCATTAAAGAGTGAAAAGTTATTGAAATTTGAAATAGGGTCATTCTTTTTTAATAGATCCTTATTTGCATGCTTTTTAATGACATTTTGACGACGTAACAGTTTCCTCTCGGGTAATATTTCCTATAAAAAAATTTCGCAAATTAACGTTTTTTGTTTGTTTGTTTGTTTGTTTGTTTTTAATCTTAATATTCTCGATTTCCAAAAAAGTCTAAGAGTTTTATCTAGATTATTTTCTTCCTTAATAAGTCTACGGTGAATCCTGTTTCTATTCTGTGTTGAGAAACTTCCCGATATAAGAAGACTAAAAAAAGTGCTTTCAAAAACAAAAGATGCAAATATAAATTGTTCCGATTTTAAGATCTCATTTAAAAAAAATACACGCTTCTAGGAGCCTATTTACATGTTCTGATATTTTAAATAAGTTATACCATTTTTACATTTCACCCATTCTCTTCTATCTCGTACAAATAATTTATAAGACGAATAATTTGCTGAAAAATCAGTCTTATAACTTAAAACATCTAAGCTTTTATTTCAGGGTAAAAACACTTTAGAAACACTTAGTGATATTATAATAAAAAGAATTTCCAAAGTCGTACTGTCGTTCTACGGTGAACACCACAATAGCGGATAGGACATTTTATTATGACAGTACGAATTCATAATAGCAAAACATAAACAGATTAATCACAAAACAGCACTTGTAACAAACAACAATACATTAGCAACAAATCTATTATAAACAAACTTGACATTACAAAGCGCTAATATAGAATTCGAAAGAGAGTGGCTTCTCACAATTCTCCAGTCGCCTGCTACTCTCAACTGACTCTCAGTTTTATGTCTCGGCTTTTTATAGTTTCCGTGACAGAGCAAAGAAGCTTCTAGAAAGTTATCGTAACTTAATAATATATCTCCAAATTCCCAGCAGTTTCAGAAACTTTTGTTTTTGTCGCCAAGGGACATTGACCTAGCATCCATTCAAATCCTATTAGAATTATCTCTAAAATTATCTTCTTTACCAGGAAAGTGACTTAATTGGGAAGCAGTATTACAATTCGTTACAATATATTTAAGATTAAAATTAAAATTCTCAAGAAGATATTTTCTCCGTAATAAGATAAATATAAATCTTATCTACCAAATTCATTTCGAGGAGGGGACTATATCTGTTTGTCTTTTCTGATTTGTGGAGATATATCTTTGATTAATGTTTGGTACAATTTATCTGATATAATAAAGGATGCATCTGACTTTAAATTGCTTAGAGTCGGATACATATCTCAGTTTTAAATAAAAATCCCAATTTTTTTAACTATATGTCAAACTAATTGTACATGAATTTCACGTGGTTGTTTGAACTCTTTTCTAAAGTGCTCTAAACAAGAAAATGACATTGGCCAAAATTTTCTCTCTTTCTTTCTCTCTCTCCTCTATTTCTCTTTGTCTTCTTTTCCTCTACAAAGAATATTTCTCTTATTTTATCAATGTTATTACCACATTATCCTTATTATTATGTTCGGAGAATCTGTCCCATAATTTTAACATGTTAACTACCATGATGTGCACCTTTGAATCAATTTTTTTTTATCTTATTAGAGGAATTCTTTCTTTGCCATCTTTTGAAACGACAGTCATTCAATTGAACAATAGGTGTAAACTAATTTGACAGTAAGTGTGCATCACAAGGGAATCATACGGCAGGCAATGCGTTGGTAGAATTTCAGCTTTATAAGTCTCAAGAGTCAATTTTGTAAGAAAGCTGGCTCTAAAAAATTTTTAAAAAATACTCATAGGGTGTATAATATCATTAAATTCGCTTTATTAAAGTTCCAATATCAACTCTTTGCACTCCTATGTTGAATCCGACTCACCACTCTGAAGGATGCATATCGCATTCTTATTTTGTAATTATTATAAAAGCCATATAATATCAAACATTTTTAATTTAATTTCTAGTTATTATTATCTGACCTACAACTATATTTAAAAGTTTCCTAAACACTAAAAAGAATCCTTAGACTCATTTATAATGACTCATCTTATTATTACAAACCAAATTTTAAGCAATATTTATGAAACTAATTAATAAAATAAATATTTTCTGAGTTAAAAACTATTAAAAGGAAGATACATTGTATTCAGAGCGGGTCAATGCTGCTACATCTAAAACACAAATGAACTTAATCAAATTAGAAATAAACACTAAATTTAAATTACAAAGAAAATGGTTAAAAGGAAATTTTTAAAAATGAAGGAAGTAGTGAATCTGGTTTGAAGACTTCATCAAGGATTACCCTTAGACAATGACTCAAACCAGGTATTTTTGTTCTCTGAGGGGGGGGATGTCTGTTTTTTATCTAAATATTGAGTCACGAGGGATTAGTACTTAGACTTCACCAAAAAAATCACTGGTTTATATCCCTAGCTGAGTATGACTCTTGATAAAGTCTTCAGGCCAGATTCATCATTTCCTTCATTTTTTATTCTTTTTTTTTTACAATTTAAACAATATTTATTTCTAATTTGGTTGATCGAAAGATTCCGATCGCGTTTTGGGTTGGATTCAAAATCTGATTTTTCCAATTCCTCTTTTTTTTTTTCGAACTTATTCTTTCAAGCTTAATTTACATCTTCATCTTCATTTCCTACTTATACAGCTTGCTATATCATTTTACAAAATGCGATTAATATTTATCACCAGTTTCCTTAACATCATCATTTAAAACAATAATAACTCATTTACTTCTGAACATTTTATCATAAAACAGTTCTTGTATAAAAATTCAATATCTGGAAAACCGATCATCTATCGACAGTTTTTTTTTTTTTTTTTCAGGGAAGGGTTTTTTTTTTTTTTTTGTAAAATTGTGGGTTTTTTTGGAGAAAACATTTAAATACAAATCACATATTGATTACATATGAATATTTTTCAGTCTTACCTACATATGAAATGGTCAATGAAATAAAAACAAATCATGAATGCTGTTAATTTAACAGGATATTCGAAACAATGTTACAGTATTCATTTTACATTTTATCTGTCACTACTCATATTTTTGAACTTGCACTCAGTTTTGCCATGGTGAAATCGGGTCCGAAATGGCTCTATATGGCGCTGTCAGCAAGAGAGCAGATAGAAAGGGGTCTAATAATTAGTTATAAAAAAATGTTTTTAATACAAAATAATGCGTGTGTTTTATCAAGAGAGACACCTATATAGATAAACTTAAAGAGCAAAAATATTAAATATAAATGCATAAGTAAAAAATAAAGCAAACTGCGCGGTTCAAACTGTATACCCAAAGCACACGTGGCATTCATGTTGCTCTGACCTCTATACTGCGCTGCCAGAACTTCAAAGTGGTAGTTGAATATACTTATTCTAATAGTTAGTTATAAGAAGGTTTTGTGTGAGTGTGAAATCTCGTTTTTTCAGGAAAGACACCTATGTAGATAAACTTAAGAAGCAAAACCCTATCTAAATATAAAATTTGACCCAAATTGTTAAAGCCATTTCCGAGATATATATATATAGATAGATAGATAGATAGATAGATATACTCGCCGCCTTTGGCGACCAGCCGGTTCGCCAATCTTAATGCTCGTTAAAATTTTAATAATTCAATATTTTATGTAACTCCTATTTTAATAGATCCTCCATCAAAATATTTTAAAGCTTCAAATTTTGATAGTCATATAATTCATTCATAATATTATAAAAACCTTCAGCCATAACGTAATATGTATCTCTCTAATTTTCTGTTAGCTCCCGTAGAATTTATGCTTTAAATGAAAGTGAAAATGGTTAAATTGCAACTAATATAAGAAAATTTTTTTACTGAAACGAAGCATTTTTTTAATATGAGTACTGAAAATAGAGTCGCTGAGTATTTAAACCTTATGTGCACTAAAGAATATCTTTTTTAATTTATGTAATATCTCAAGAAGTTTTCAGAAAAATTTTCTCAGTTTCATCATGAACAGATTAATTAATTAACAATGTTTACTTTTAAATGCATGAAACTCTAAGAAGCAAACAGAATCGTTTGAAATAATCAGTTGGAAACATGTTAAGCCTTCAAAAGCAAGTCCGTATCCGTTGAAAATAAAGTTGTCAACAATCAGAACACAATGCGCATGCGTGAATTTTCAACGCCAATTATGGTAACGCAAATGCGTGAATTTTCTACGCCAGTTAGTGTAACGCTACGCAGATTAGAAATTTTTAATTTCCTTTATTCTGTTTTATTTTAATTCAAAGATACTTCAGAATGAATCCGAAATCGAGTAATTAACAATGTTTAATTTTAAATGCATCAAACACTAAGAAAATAAACAGAATATTTTGAAATGATCGGCCGAAAATATGTTAAGCCTATCCTCGTTATCGTGGGGAGAAAACTGAAGCCTTACTCATTTGGCGGTGGGGAAATGAAAAGATTTTTTGGCGGGAAAGTTACTTTTTAATTAATAATTAAAATTCTAATTAAAAATTCAAAAAAGGGATCCCAAGTGCTCATTCCCGTCCTCCAAGGTATGCAAGTGCCAAATTTGGTAGCTGTAGGTCAAACGATCTGGCCTGTAGAGCGCCAACGCATATACACACACATTGAGCTTTATATAAGTATAGATGTACAATAATTGCTTGTTGCTTGCAAGTTATAAGAATTTACATACCGTTGATTTAGATTTACTTACTCGCGAAGATTCGAGATTTGGAGACTCAAGAAACTCTCTCCTTCTCGACCAAACGTTCAAAACATCTTTTCCTTACACAAACTCAAACATGCGGATTAAATTCAGTGAATACTATCTTATTTTTACTTCAAACTATAGATAGAAATTCGTACCTGTTTCTTCGGTAAATATATTACAACTTTCGGAACTAAATACCATTTTATTTCATGATGAAACCGGCACTGAATTTTAAGGAGTCCTACATGTAATGAATTTATTCATATTCTTTCACTCTTTTCCCATTTTTAACTCAATTAACCTATTAAGGTATCTGACTATGTTTGGAGACGAATTTTTAAAAAAATGATACATACACATTTTTATAATACCAAATAAATAAAATAGACTGATACATAAAATAAAAATTGATACAAAGCCATTTTTATGGTGCCAAATAGCTAAAAATAGACTGATACATAAAATAAAAATTGATGCAAAACATTTTATAGTACCAAATAGCTAATATAGCCTGATACTAATATAGCCTGATACATAAAATAAAAATGATACATATAAATTTTTATAGTATCAAATAATTCAAATAGACTTGAACGGTCATTATTTGAAGAAAAAAATACACATATTAACTTAAGTTTTTGAAAAAACTGCTTATTTAAGAAAAATTTAGCAAACTTTTCAATCTTAGAAAAATAGAGTAAGTTAAAAAATAATGGAAATTTTTAATTTTTATTTCACCTATATACAGCTCAAACTACATAAAATGTAACAGATAACAAGATAAAAATTATTTTAGTAAATAAAAATTTCACGAGCATTAGAATTTTTTGTTAGTGATTTTTTTGTCAAAATTTGTTTATATTTGAAACTGAAAGTGTATGCAAAACATGCCAAAAGGAAGCTAACTTAAAATTAAGGTAATAAAATAGACAAAAACATAACCAAGTATGCATAACAAAATTTTAATATTGTTCTAATAATCTTTATCCTAAGAAATTAAATATTTGTATTACAAATTACTACATCGATAACATTTTATAATCAACATACCTGGGGTCTCCCTCAGCCCAGTAAACTCAGGGAACTGCCTTATCGGAGAGTGAGTCGTACCAGACAATACACAAAGCTAAATAATTTCACAGCAATTCGGAAATCCGTAAGGCAAAGGTGAGTTTCGTAAACAATACAATACCAATGAAAATCATCTGAATAAATATGAATTAAGTTCAGAGAAGATGATATTTTAAAATATGCAGAGGTTTTTAATGGTAAGTGTTGTAACTTTGAATCATATCTAATTTCATCATCGAAAGTAATAAATAACTCTCGACACAACTCATTGCTTTACTATTAAAAGCTCCATTAGTTTGATAGTTTGAGATGCTTGATTTACGACCATAGAATAATCTTTTAATACTATTCAGTGCACAGTCGGTCAAAAAGTATTCAGACATTGCTCGTAAATCCGAAACGAATTATCGTTCAATAAATGCGTAAATGTCTGTCGATGTAGAAATATGTTCTCTATAATTGTATAAAGTATTTTTTACAAGCAAAGGGTCGTCTGCATATTTAGATTTACACAAACTCAATTTCTCAATTAGCAGACCTAATTATATATATATATATATATATATATATATATATATATATATATATTCAAATTTTGCGTGTTAAATTACAATAATACTTACAACGTATTAGTAACTGAGCTGATTGTTGAGCAGTTATGAATGATTCAAATTTGGAATTCTTTATGTAAAATTAGGATTTTCGTATTTTCAATATGTATCAAAGTGTAATGAATTTTGAACAATGATTCTTTTTCATATTAAAGTACTGAATAAATAAGATAAAAGTCGTGCGTTTTTAAAAATATGAAAGAATAATTTATATATATTTTTTAATTTTAAATTTAGCAGTTAAAATTACTTGAATTGAAAAATGCAAAAATCTTGATTCCAAAAGAATAAAACCAAATTCCATTTACAAATCTACAAAAAAAATTCTAAACTTCATTTATAAATGTTTTTTATCGGCGGGAAACACACACGCTATCTTTCGAAAGAATGCAAAAACCGCAATATAATATTTAATCTGAAGCAAAGATTAAAAATTTATATCATATATTTAAGTTTTTTTTTTAATTCCATTCTGCTTTACTTATATTCTTTAAAAAGGTTAAATAGTTTCATGTTTCAGTTATTTTTCATTTCTTTAATTTTGTATAAATTCATCATCCAGATCTTCCATTAAATAGGTTCTAGATCCAGATTGGCCAGCTTAAAGTGCAGAAAATATGATCATTTTAAATTTGATAAAAAGTAGAAGAAAGATATTGAATAAAATAACTCATAGACTTATTCATTGACTCACGCATCTCTTTTTTACACTAAATAAATACATATACTGTCAGTAAAATCAGAAATAGAGATAATTGCAAAATATTTTGCAGAGAAAGCGAAACACGTTTTAATGATTATCTCCCAATCCATGCCCTTGTAGCTATCTCCCGATTCATGACCTTATAACAATCAGTTTGACTTATTTTGAATATTTACTTCATATCTTAATTCTAATTGAAGTATTTTATCTGACTAAGAAAGTGATAAATGAGTTCAACTTCCTCAACGAGATGTATCTGAAATTGAAACATTGAATTATCTTATCAAGATTTCACTGAATAATATCAGAGAATTGCTTATCAAACATTAATAGGCCGTTTAGTTTTTCAGCATAAATATCTTTATCATGCAGCTGACAAAAAATGTTATAAAAACAATGAAGAATTTGTTAAGTACAGAAATGGTTGTTATCGTCGGTGTTGGATGTTGTAAAAAAATTATTTCATACCATTTGAGAAAATTGACATGGATGCAAAGAAGGGTGTTTTTATATATTCTGCTGAAAATCCCGATGATATAATGAAGGCATGCAAAGACCTAATACAGAGCTGTATATCTGGAGGAAAAATAAAAGCGGCAGTATCAGATGATAAATATGGAGGTATAAAATTATATTTAAATAGAGGTGAAGTCATACAGAAATTTCTCAGCACAAGATTCTTATTGAAGGAAAATGGTGAAACACTCGCCACTATACACCCACTGACAACACAGCTGATTGTCCGAGATGAGAAATTTTTAATGGAAAAAGAGGAATTTCTTGAAGAATTAAAGCTTTTCATTCTAGATCACTTAGATATTAAATACCACCAGATTTTGGAGATATCTAATATTCCCTTTTCAGAACATCATCCAGATGTTTTGACTACTGACTTAAGAATAATTTTAGATGTTCCCGAAATAGAAGATCTGGATGCTTTTAAAAATATCGGCCTACCTGATGACTACGAAATTCAAACACCAAAAGAAAATGAAATGCCAAGTCTGAAATTTTACTGCCCCACGTGTAAAAAAGGCGGACATACTAGTTGGAGTTGCCCTAAAAGCATTGCCTCTGAAGTAGCTTTGAATTCTTCGCCAGAAAAACCTTCAAATGCTGAAGCTCTTTACATGCCGAAGTCACAAAATTCTTTACCAAGTGGCGAAAGAGGAAACGCGAAAAAAGTTAACATTCCTGAGGTTAACCTTTCACCTAAAAAAACGAACGTTAGTAAATTCGAAAGGAAAGTTGTAGAGGAACAATTCAGATATTGCAACATGTTTTATCCTAACACCCCTGGTAGTAGTAAAAAAAAAGTGGGCGTGTCCAGTTCCTCTACAATGAAGCGTTCCCTGTTTCATAAGGATGACCAAAAGAACGAGTCCAATTCCAAGAAGGCTCATACTTCACTCATAAATAATGGACAAGAGCAATCTGAAGAAATATCAAAAGCCGACAATAGTGAAAATGATATCTATGTCATTCAACCATCTGCTTCAACGAAAACAGTTCAACATTTGAACCCCGTAAGTGGTGAGTATACATCTTAATTTCATTATTAAATTTATAAAATTTGTTTATTCTGTTTTAATAATCAAATCTTTCTCATTTCTGAGGGTTAATGGATATTAAATGTCTTTACTTTGTCAGTGGAAAAAGTAAAATACACAACTAAGTGAATAATCTTTTCCTATACCTCAATTGTAATCTCTGTATAGGCATAAAAGTTTAATCGTTAATAATCCTAGTTTCTTTTTTAACAATTCAGCACACGGACCCATTTTTTTTTAACCTTAGCACAGGCGCGGGGCCATTTTGACTCCAAAATATCAGGCACTTATTCATTATCTAATTGGCTATATGTATAAAAATAAAATTTGGTCAGAATATATAAATGTTTTTCCACGGGAATATATTCTTATTTAAGATTCAAATGCAATTTTTAATTTAAAAAAAAAAAACCAAAATTGAACTTATCCCTTTTTCTTTTTTCTTTTTTTTGCTTTTATTTTCATTTTTTCCATTTCATTTTATATGAAACTTTTTTATTTTTAATGAAGTAATTTTTTCCTGTATAAAAATATTGGGGAAAAAATAAGAAAATTGCAATTTGCATATAATTTACATTTGAAATATTTTAGAAAAAGAAGCTTAAACACTTTGAAAATTTATATCTTTTGTCTTTCATTTTTATATACATGCTCAAAAAATAATTTTATTATTTTTCATTCAGAACGAAATGAATTCTTAACATAAATTTCAAGATATTTATTCATATAAAAGAATGCATTTTATATAATGGTTTGTTACATTTTCTACGTGCAGAAAAGAAGACGATCAGATTTTCTGCAATATTTAGATTCTGCGTTTTGTTTCAGTTCTGTATCATGACCACTTTCCAAACTTTCATGATTATATGACGAAACTGAACTATCATCCTTCTTCTCGGAAGTAGGAATACTTCCGGGAAGATTTCTGAATCTGTGTCGTTACCTGACATTTTCATAACATTAAAAGGATCTGAAACACACACAGGGTCAGTTTGACATCAACCTTTTTCTAAAAAAATAAGATACATTGTTTCATTGATTTCTTTATTTTAATTTTCTTCTAGCTCCTTCATAATAATGCAGGAAGTAACACTTTTATAAATTCTTAGAATTTATAAAAGATGGAGTTTATAAAGATGGAATTTATAAACGAAAGAGAAAAGATGGAGTCAAAAAGACCCAGTACTTATGTTGATGAGTCAGACTAATAAATTTTAGAAGAATATAATCCGACTATGATGGGAAACTTGAAGTTTGAAAATCTGAACCTCATATAAAAAGTTATGTTGATTAAGAAGAAATGAGAGAGTATTATGACTGTTATCAACGAGTTTTGAATAAAACGGATCAAAATACTCAAAAACGTAGACATAAAAAATAGTACGCTCTTGGAAAAGAATCGCAAAGAATCGCTAAGAATCGCAAACGTCCCTTTACTTTTTGACTTACCCTCGTATAATTTTAACTATATAATAACAGTATATCTATTTTAATTGCGTTAATAACATCATTTGAAAGTCATTTTTAAAAATGAAAAAATAATATGAATATGAATATTTTTAAATATTTAAATAAGTGATTTAAATTATTTGGACAGATTACTTTGTCTTTTAAAGCATATTTTAATATTTTATATTTTGGGAATCCGAAATAAAAATGAAAAAGAAAATTTTCAGAAGTGGCCTTATATAATGTTCCTTTAACTAAATCAGTTACAACAATATGCAGTCTAGAATAATTTTAAAAAATGGGAAACATCTTATTACTGAAATGTTAAAAGTGAGATATAATAAAACTTTTAACTGAATATATGACTTTTTATTAAAAAGAAGAAATCGATCTTTTATACTAGCACGGTGTCTCTCATTCACCTTTAAAGACGGTACATCATTTTGACGTTTTATACATTTATTTTTCAACTTTTATTGTTAAAAACCAATTAAAAACCAAATTTCACCAATTTCTTAATAGGATCAAAAACCTGAAGATAATTGTATTTAAGGGATTTAAATAACTTAAATAAATAATAAAAATTAGAAACAGTTCAATTCTTTAAAAACTTCTGTGCTGCTAGAATATGGTACATTATCGTCATTCCATATTCTTGCCGTAAGAAATTGCCAATTTCGTAAGAGATTATCCGTCGGCAGTGAAAATGATGACGAATAATTCAAATAAAATAATTTGAGCTTTTATTTATAGTTGATAATATTAAAATAAATGTGACACCACATCTACTACTTGTAAATAGAAATATATCAATATCTGTAACAGTTATTTAGTAGACATCTATAGACTATAATAGGAGGAGGGTGTATTCATTGAGATATTATGCAATATTTTAAATTATAATTATATTATTCCTTAGTTTTTCGAAGTATTCATAAAAGTCACAGAACTCAAAAATTTTAATCGCTTGTTGGATCCTTAAATATTTGGAATAGCAATCGCAATAAATATTTAAAAATCGATCTGCAACTTTTTAATGGTTTTATCATTTTATTGAGCCAGAAACGTTGTTATATTATGTGATTCTTAAATAAATAAAATAAATGATTTTTAATTAATGAGTTGGAAGAATGGAAGTAAAAAAATGGAGGTTTCGTGTTAGACGAACTCCAGGAACTTCTGAAGAACAGACATAGTCCAGATTGTTTCCTCTTAATTTCAAATTATATATTTTTAATTTGTAGGGCGATAGACAGCATTATGCTATTTAAATGCAGGAAACCTTACACTAAACATTAACGTAAATCGTAGGCCTAATTCTTAAGAAATTTGATTCAAACTAATTTTATTTTTCACTTATAAATGATTGCACAGATATAGTCAGCAGCAACATTGAGGTTCTTTGCTGACGAAACAATGAATAACGAACAGAAAGCGTTGCTCTTTTCCCGTCGCAACTAGTATTTTGCACACAACACGTAGGAGAATCGCAGCAGATGATACATCTAATGCCTTGGCAATGTTACCAGTGCAACACTTTGCCTTACGATAAAAGAAAACTAGGCCGGGCAGTACGGGAACCGGATAGTCGCGAACCGGATGCTCGGGAGTGTATTGTATTTAAGATCATAAAATATTTATTTATTTACTTTCATTCTTAATGCAGTCTTTGCTTTTCTAGAAATATTCGAACCTGATATCGAGGAAATCTACAATGTAAACTCAGTAAGCTTATCACCTAATCCAGGTCCTTCATCACTTCAGGTCTCAGTCAGCATTCCTCCTCGCATCAAAGAGATGTGGGAACCATTGTGCCGTTTTCAGAGCATCGAGCAGCTCGAGGCCTTCCTGGACCACGCTAAGAAAAGACCGAGAATACGTAAATTGGCCGCATTATACGATAATGGGGACTACCATGAACTGAAGCAACATTTGATCAATTTGAGAAAAGCATATTATAATGAAAAGAAGACTCTAAACAAGGAAGCCTATAAGGAAGAAAAAGAGTTCATGGATTGGTTTGGAGGATTGGTTGATAGGATGAATTGAATTGAAGAATTTTCTGATAATTGGTGGAGCTCATCTAATTACTTTAAAACTTTTCTGTCTCTCCCAACTTATTCATAAGTAATATTTCATGATTTTATAAATTATATTTATGGAAATGCTCTTCACAGTATTCTGGAAATGGCAAACGGTAAAAATAATCAAATTCCTCTCAGCCTTTCTTTTGATGTAACCAAATTATTTATTTAAATTAGACAAATATCTTATTTAATAAAAAAGAACTTACTACTTAATACAAATATCTTTTATAAGGAAATTTTTTTAATTTTTGTACTATTTTGGATTATATATATTTATATATAAACTGAGTGGCCAAATTATTACGGCCACTTCTTCAATACAATGCTGAACTCCCTTTGCTCTCCGTACTTGGATGGTAATACATGAATATTAAAATAAACACAAAACTGTTCATCATTTTTGGCTTTCCAATTTACATATAATTCGGTGCTTATTTATTAAGATACTGAAAAACATCTCAAATTTACCCATAGTTTTTTTTTCTTTGTTTTCAAAATTTTAGAACGTGCTTTGGTCTACAGTAATGACAAGGAATATAGGAAGTGTAGAATAAATACCACATGCATTTGTTTACATTAACTCACATACTTTTCGCTACATTTCTACAATAGTAAAAATATAGCAAATAAGGGGCCATCTAATTATATAGATATTAACAATTTATATCTTATGAATTTACACGTGTTTCTATTAAATATATTGATTTTCTTTTGTCTGTTTCTTTTGTCTGTTTTTCTGGAATTCTTTCAAAATACAGGGATATTAAAATGAGCACAAAGCTGTTCATCATTTTTGGCTTTCTAATTTAAATATAATTCGATGATTATTTCTGAAGATACTAAAAAGGACCTGAAATTTATCAATATTTTTTTTTTTTTTTAGAATTTGCTTTGGTCTACTGCATTGATAAGGAATACAGGAAGTGTAGAATAAATAACACATGCATTTGTTTAAGCTCATTCACTTCCGTTTCGTAAAGATAGAATTTTGTAATCGAAATTCACTTAACTTCAAATGTGCAAGATGATTAATTTCAAGTCTCGAAATTCAGTGTGTTCTTGTTGATAATACAATATTTCATATTTCAAAACTTAATTATAATTTAATCGATTCAATCAAATTTCTTGTTGAAAATTTATAACGATTAATTATTAAATACAGGATAATTAAAATGGCGGACAGAATTTAGGCATTTCATTCTAATAAGCATCTTTCTCTCTATACTTTGTATACGAGATAGTAAAATGGAGGTCAACAGTATCCTTCAACTTTTTATATATGAATACATAAATGTAAAATATTTAAATAGTTCGCATATAAAATTCATATTAATAAGTAGATTTCCTTCAAAGTGTGATAATTTTATAAAGAATAAGAAATTTTTGGATAAAAATTGATTACTAATTTGGGATTAATTATTTTCCTTTATTAAAATCAAACTGTTTTTATAATTGTTGATTAAGGTATCCGATTAGTTTCGGAGATAAATTTTTTTTAAATGACGCACAAACGTTTTTTTATTGTAACAAATAGCTAGAACAGACTTGAAAAGTCGCTACTAGAAGGAATCAGATACACTCATTGCCTTTAGGCTTGGAAAAAACTGCTTAGTTAATGAAATGTTAGCAATATCTTCAAAAGTTAGAAAAAAAAGAGTAAGTTAAAAAATAATGGAAAGATTTAATTTTTATTTCACCTATATACAGCACAAACTACATGAAATGTAACAGACCACAAGATTAAAATTATTTTAATAAATAAAAATTTTATGAGCTAACAACAATTATGAGGTGTTGTTAATGATTTTTGTCAGAAGTTGTTTATGTTTTGAACTGAAAGTGTCTTAAAACATATCTAAGTGAAACTATCATAAAATCTGCCGTCTATCACAATATATGTGCCGTCTATGATATCTTGATTAATTCAATGCAAACATATAAAATATTTAATTGCAAATACTTTTAAAACTCTTCATGATGATCATAAATATCAATAAAACATCCTCTACTAAAACATCCAAACTATTACTAACTTATTACTAATATCAGTTCACATTATGTGCATGCCAAAAACATTCTGATTTAATAGTTATTCATTTTTATTCACCTAGGAAAAGAAGTATTTCAATCCAGTTTATCCTGAGACATTAAAACTCACTTATCAATTATCTGTATTCTGTGAATCAGAATCAACAATATAAAAATATAATGCAATCCATAAAGAATTTAAAAACCATCTTAAACTTAATTTGAAATTACATCAATTTAGTCATTTTTCAAAGAAAAGAATTTGCTATCGTTCAGCCTCTACATGAGTTTATTAAGCAAAAATTTTAATCAAAATTTATTCCATCATAAATACTTGAGAATAAAATCAGATGTCTAGCGGTCGTCGATTGTCTTAATCATTTCCGCTGGAATGACGCGCCACGCACATCGAAATGCTTTTGTCACAAATGCGCTAACAGCGTGTTATGCTCGTCAAGAGGTAATTATTATAGGAATAAAAATGATGCTGGCGTACCGTCGACTGAGATTGTTTGCCGAACACGGTCTTATATCGAAAATTAATTCATTTAGCATACATAAACCTTTATTTAACTTTTAATTTTGTAAGATATCATGTGCTTTTTATGGCTTCGGTGTAAGTTTTAATGGTCTGTTTCAGCAGGTGCATCTGTGAATCACTTTCCTGCGCAAGTGGTTAACACATGCAAAGGGATAATTCGCAATCTTCTTTCTTCACATGATTCCCCCTCTTTGTTACACTTCGCATTCATATCTGATTTCAAAGTGTGTCTTCTTCCTAGGACATCTTCCATGACGAGCAGGGCTTCAGGAACTAAATCATTGGCCATCCAGAACAAGGACCGGGTCGATCTAAATCCTTCATCAATCACATGTAAAGTTTTCAGATCAAAAGAAATCGTGGACATTTGTAATCTTCCATTTTAAGTAAGATTTCAAGCACTAAGTCAATGACCATCCAGCAGGACCAGATCAATTTAAAGCCTTCAGCAATCGCATGCAGATATTCAGGATAAAATATGTTTGCGCGCTTGTAATCTTCTATTACGAGAGGTATTTCGGGTACTGAGTTAGTGGCCATCTAGAACAAAGATCAAATCAATCTAGAGCCTTCATCAATTGCAAGCGGAATTTCAGAATCAACAATAATTGCCGACCTTTAGAAATTTCCATCAAAAGTGGGGCATTAGGAGCAGAGTCAGTGGCCATCCAGCACTATTAGATATTGGATCTTCTATTACAAACTAATTTTCAGAATCAGAGAAACTTTCAGGCATATTCCATCACAAATAAAATCTCAGGAATAGAGTCAATAATCATCGGGCACAGGTATCGTATCTTCTTTAATTAGAAACTGTTTGTCTTCTGGCAATTGAGTGAGAGATGCGTGATCTCATCCAACAGAAAAAAAAAATTGGACAATTCTACTTTACAATCTTTTTTTAATTTTTTTTTCTATGACCAAATTTCTCCTATTCAAGAAAGAAAAAAAAAGGAAAATGTATTTTCTCAATAGTCTGTCATCAGATTCACTGAGGGAATTAGGGTGACCAATCACTGGACAAGAGTCTTAGTACAAACTAACGTCATCAAATGTTCTACAGGGTTCGGTTCTACCAATTTTAGTTTGTCATCTGAAATCCGATTCCAAGATTTACATTCGGTGTGAATAAGTATCTCTCGGAAACAGTCCCAAACAACCAATATGGCGAACGAATATTTCAACTCAGGAAAACATAAACTCAGGTCTAAGCTATAAAATATGACTTAATCTTAAAACCGAGAGAATAATTTATATTGATATGTACACGCATTGTTAAATATTTTAAATCAAATACAACAAATTCTATCGATTTAATAAATCACTTTTTAAAATGTAATCGAGTTAAAATTATTCGTGATATCAGATAAATATTCTATAACAGCAGGATTTAATTGTACAATATATTTTAGAGCAATAACAATTTTAAGCCCACTTAAGAAGAGGTAATAATTTATAAGCTCAAATTAAACTAAGCATATTTAGTTATTGGTACTATTTATACACCAAACCCTGTAATAACAATTCTTCGAATGAAATATTGCCCATAAAAAATAATTTTTTCAAAATGTGCATATTTTTATTTATTTGCTAGCTTCTTTTGGCGAATAGCTGGTTCATCGAAATAATGCTCGCATAAATTTTTAATTAAATAAAATATTTAATTTAATTTTTATGTAATTTTGTCTTTTAATAGTTTTTTCAAAAAATATTTTTTAAGTTATTTTAAAACTTACATTATTATAGACGCCTTAAGCTGATCTGCTCTTTTTTATTATGCATTTATCAAATTTTCTGTCAGATTTTTTAAAATAAGTTTAAATTGAAACGGAAGTGACTAAACTTCAATTGATATAAAAACGTAACTTCGTGAAAATATGAGTACAAACGTGGCAAACGTTACTTCGTAAAAATATGATTACGGAAAACTGAATCATTCAGAATTAAACTTTTAGATGTGCTACAGAATATTGTTTTATAATTTATGCAATATTTCAAGTAATTATTCAATACAAATTTCTCCAATTCATCATAAAATTCAGTTTTTAGTTTTATTTGTAAAAGGATTTAAATGATGCGATAATAATATTTTATTTTATCTAAGTCAATAAATGCACACTCCTTTGGTTGTAAGGAATTAAATTCCATGAAATATTCTTGACACTTCCAACTTTAAATAAAAGAAACGCTTCTATCTTCTGCAACGAAATTTGACCAAATTATGAAGTTTTGAATATCACTATTTTATGACAATCAATAATTTCATAATTTTAGGTTAATGAGCTTTGGGAAAACTTCCGAAGCTTATATACATATCTTTTTTGAGACGATCGATGGAGTAGTCTAAAATTACGAGTTTTTGTAAGAGCATTATTCAAATTTTCATAAATCACTCAGTTGTAATCATAATAAATTGTACATTTCTTTTTTTTTATTTAAACTTTAGAGATACACGTATGTTTTACTGGACATAACTCATTTGATTGAATAGGACCGTGAGCCTGTATAAATATATTATATTTATTATTCATCAGAACATTTATAGGCTCAAACATAAAGTGTCATTTTATCATGTCAGAACATGATGTGGTTTTTTTTATTTTGAGGGTTTTGAAATCTCAAAATGCACGGATAAAAAATCGGCGATTTATCGCTTTTGAGGCATTAATTTTTCACTTTTGGGGTTATTAAAAAATGATAAGAAGGTTGCCAACACTTACTTATTACGTTGGTAAACTTATTGCCAACATAAAGTTACAACTTGGAGCGGATATCTGTCATGCACCCGATTCTCCTGTTTGGCCAATAAAGGGCAGGGTCGTAATAAGTTATCGTCCGAAAAGGGGAGGTATCAAAAGTTATATTATGTTATAGTTTTGAAGCTCGAATAATTTTGAGATAAAAAAAAAGAAATCATTGTTTTCTAAATATCGACGCATGCTTTATCTGATAATCAGGTAATTGTTTCAAAACGGTTTAAACCTGCTTTTTCAATAAAAAAAATTAAAAAGTCTGGCCTCGAAAAAAAAATTTTAGAACTCGATTGATTTTGAGATTATTAAAATCCTTCGCTTTTCTAAATGTTGATGATTGCAAATACAAATCATATGAGAAGATGATGCTTTTCTGTCATATGGATACCACGTGACTTTAAAAAAAGTAATGTTCTCTTATGATAGCTTGAAATTTTATATAGCAGATATCAACTTTTTTTATCTTTTTTTTTTATTTATTTAGATAAAAATACTATTAAGTTCACAGAAATTTTTTTTTTTTTTGCACTTTCTTTTTACATATCACGTTTTTTATTTATTTCATTTCAGGAAGATGTGTGCAAAAAATTACAATTCTATATGTTAAATTGCAGTAAGAATTAACTAAAATTTGTATTTCAGTTTTCGTATGCTGGCAACACAGTGATAAAAGCTAATTTTTCCTATGCAAACATAGCATGCTCGAGCAAGTTAGATTTTATATTTATTTTGTGCGAGATAAATAGTTGGAAATTCTAATTTAAAAAAATTTTAATTGATTAAAAATATAAAAAAAATTTTACATGTTAAAAAATACTGTTACCATTGAAAAGATAATTTTTTTAGGTGAAAATGTTTTTTGTTCGATAATATTTTCAGAAAAAATCACAGAAAAACCTAAAAATTGAATTTCGTTTTTAATTAATTAAGATTACAATTTTAATTTTAAATAGGTGCTGCTTTAAATAAACCAAAATTCTGATATGCACATTCTTATCCTCCAAAATATATACATGCCAAATTTAATAGCTGTAGCTCTATTGATTTGTACAGTGTCAATATACACAACACATATCCATCTTTGTTATAAGTAAAGATAATGTCTCAAGACTTAACAGCTTCCATATCTGTACACAATTTTATTATGTTGAGGTCCAGTGTTTATAAATGCTCTAATAATTAAATTAATCTAATAAAATTGAAAGGAACATAATCAACTATACGTCACAAAATGCTAATAACCTTTATCCTAAGTAATCTAATATTTTTATAACAAATAAGATCGTTAACATTTTATAATCGACATAACTAGGGCCCCCCTCTGCCCAGTAAACTTAGGGAACTACCTAATCGGAAATCTGCCAGACAATACTCTGAAATCAAAATCTGAGCGGTACAAGACAATACACAAAGCTAAACAATGTCACAGCAAGTCGGAAATCCGTAAGGCAAAAGTGAGTTTCGTAAACAATACAATGCCAATGAAAATTATCTGAATAAATAGGAATTAAGGTCAGAAAAGATGATATTTTAAAATATGCAGAAGTTTTTAATGGTAGGTGTTGTAACTGAATCATATCAAATTTCGACATCGAAAGTAATAAATAACTCTCGACACAACTCATTGCTTTAAGATTAAAAGCTCCCATTAGTTTGAGATTAGTTTGAGATAATATTTCACAGTCGGTCAAAAATGTATCCAGACAAAGCTCGTAATTCCAAAACGAATTATCGTACAATAAATGTGTAAATGTCTGTCACTGTAGAAATATGTTCTATACAACTATATGAAATATTTTTTTTCAAGCGAAAGGTCGTCTGCATATTTAGATTTACATAAACTCAATTTTTCAAATGGCAACAAGTAATTTTGTATACATATTCAAATTCACTAGATTAAATTTCAATTCTAATTACAACGTTTTAGTAACCTGAGTTAAATGTTGAGGAGGAATGAATAATTCAGATTTGGAATTCTTAATGTTAAATTAGGGTTTTCTTATTTTCAATGTCTATCAAAATGTAATTAATACTGAGCAATGATCCTTTTTTAATAAATACTGAATAAAAAATACTGAATACAATATTTTAAAATACTGAATAAAAAAGATAAAAGTCGCGCATTTTTAAAAATATAAAAGTATAATTTATATTTTTTATTATTTTTTTAAATTTATACATCAAAATTTTTTAAATTGAAATATGCAAAAATGTTGAGGCCAAAGGAATAAGACAAAAAATACCTCGTTTTCCCAAATGTTTTCTCAAAAAATAATTTTAAAAATATTCAAAATAAGCCAAAGCTTCCAGGACTGCACAATTTCGAATTCTTTGGGAGGTATCTAAATTTTACAAAAATGTTCACTGATAATAAAAAAAATGTTACTTTAAATTCAAAATTTTTCGTTTTGAGAAATGTTAAAGTGAATCTGAAAAATTGACAAATGTAGCAGACATGTGTTTTTTGCTTGCATTTCAAGAGAATTTATTTTGAAATCAATAAGACGAAAAGAACGAGCTAGTTATAATTATAAAAATATTTTGTGAGATTTTTAATTAATAAAAAAGCGAAGAAATTCTATATATATTGTACGAATTTTTGTATTATGCCCACGAGTGTTATTAAATTCTGACATGTATATTAATGAATAAGCAAAAAATTTCAAATGTTTCAAAAAATGTGGTTATTTTAATGCAGTTCTTTATAAAATGCTTCAATATAAAAAATAAAAATAAAAGTTCTTAAAAAAGAAAAAAATTGTTTTGTAGAATACAGCGTTGCACTATTTTTGTTTCATTTATAAATAAAAGTTTCAGACGATGATCATTTATTTTTCACTGTTTTAAAAGTTTTCAATTTAAGGTAGGTCATTACGTTGGCAGGTCGCTTTTTTGTAAAATTATGAATTTATTTTTATTTAATATTCTTACTTTATGAATATGTTTCTGTGTAAAACTTTTGGAATTTTGTTTCTAAATCTATTTTTTGAAAAGTTACACTGATTATCATATTTGCATTTGTATATAGTTTAATGCTTTTGTATATGTATAAATGCGATTTTCTCAAATTCTAATCTTTGGTAGAATTTTCTTACAGAACACTTAAATGATTAAAATCTAAAGAATATATTTTATTTAAATCTGATATAATAATTTTTCAGTATATCCTATATTTCCTGACCTCGAGAATAAGTTATCTATTCTTTTAGAAATATTTTATAGTGTATTTAGTACTTCACAATGCGAAAAAAGAAACATTAAAAATTTCGTGTTTTTTATCAGGCGAACCCCAATGTTTAAAGAATGGATAGAAATATATCTTAATTTTCAGTTCAGGAACTAGATAATATATTTCTTGGACCATCTTAAAAATTTAGGCAAATACTTTGTTAAACTTCTAATCTAGAAGATTTTTGCTTTATATCTCTTTTTAGCCAAAAAAAGAGATATAAAGCAAAGCTTTTCCTTTTTTTAAAGCAAAGCTTTTCCCTTTTTTTTTTTTTTAAACTTTAGCCATTTATCTGGTATATTTCGATTTCAGAGATGTTTTCCAATCTTTTTTATATATATAAAAATATATTTTATATATACTTTTTATTTTATATATTATATTATTACATATTTTATATATATTGAGTATTTTTAAACATTCAAAAATATAACTATTTTTGAAAATTTTTTGAAAAATTTCATCTTGAACGTAATCACATACAGAGTGGTTATAATTAAAGTGACCCTATTCAGACCACTCTAGAACCCGTGCTGCTTTTGGATTTTAAAAATACTTGGTATGCACGCTTACGGACTGTGGGAAAACGATTTCTGCAATAAAAAATAGTTCAAATTTTAATCACCAGAGAGCATTTTTTAAAAATTTCTTATATAAATTAGTGTAATCTGTAAAGAGACATGCAGGCAGAGACCGAAAATCGGACCTTTGCCATTGTTAAATCATGCCCTTATAAAAGAAAGATACTCATAAAACTTGATTGGAAAAACGGTAATAATAGCTTAGCTGCACTGCGTGAATATCGTTGTTTTAAGGGATTGCGAAAAGAATGAAGTCGAAGAATGGTTTGATGAAGATGATTATGAAATTTGAAAAGACTGGAGATTTAGGTGTGCTGCCAGAAAGAAGGCGGAAACCGGTTGCGAATGAAACTGCCGAAGAACACGCTAATCCTATCGTTGAAAGAGACTCAGTTCCAGCTATCCTTCAACAAGTGCTCGATCGGTGTCACGTGATTTGTCGATTCCGTGGTCGACAGTACGAAAAATTCTGCGATCCATCCATATAAGATTCACGAGGTGCAAATGCTGCATCCTCAAGACCTCCAAACACCAAAACACACTATGAATTTTCTTGCTGATATTTTGCAAAAATGGAAGCTGATGACGCGTGATCTTGGCAAATTCTATGGTCACATGAGGCGAACTTTTCTTTAGATGGAGCTGTGAATAATCAAAATTGCCTCATATGGAGTGCTTCACTTCCTAATCTCCTGTATCAACAACCACTGCATTCTGATTACGTGAATGTATGGTGTTGATTTACAGTTGATTTCCTCCTTGGGCCTTTTTCTTTGAAACTCTCCCTCTTCAATGTCTTAAAACGTGCTCTGTCACGAGTTCACGATGCAGTGAACTTCTTCGACATCTATTCATCTCTTCTTGTTTGCGCCGACAATGGGCTTGACAAACTGCAATGTTTACAAACCACTGTCTTCATGCACGATGGAGAAACACCTTATATTGGACGCCAAATCAAAGAACTTCTATGCTCTCTTTGGCGAGAATCTTGTAAGATCCAGAGCTTTCCCGGAGGTCTGACCTCCTCGTTCACCCGACTTAAATCCCTGTGATTTCTGGTTATGGAAATTCCGCGCTTATGGGGTATGAATTAGGACTTTACCTGAGTTGAAAGCCAGTATTACTCGTCATGTTGCTGAAATCCCTCAACAATTTTTTCGCGCTACCATTGAACTGACTATAATGCGTAATTGAAGTCAATGGAGCAATTATTAAAATTTATTCAGTTACAGAATGTTGAGCACATTCTGTAACTGAATAAACTTTTATGCTTCTGATAGATTTTTTTTATCCTTCTTTAGGTAAAAATTATCCCTTATCCCTTTTGGTAAAAATTTGAACTATTTTTTTTATTGCCGATTATCTGAACTTTTTTATATTATCTTTCGCCCATGTTTCATATAAAGTATATAAAGTTTCATCAAAATGCGAAAGGCAGAACAGGTTCTAGAGGGGTCTAAACTGGATCACTTTAATTATAACCACCTTGTACCTATTCTTGTTTCATTCAATCTTAATTTCTGACATCATCCAAAATGTTTGTCAAATGACAAAGTTCCAGGAGGTTTCGTATTTGCCATGGTAAAACGCAACACCTCCTTTCAGTTTACCTGCCTTTAATTACTGGATTCAGATTCATTGGTTGTTGAATGCTCTTCTTTTGTACATTCATTCATACATAATTGGGTTTTTTTTAACCAAATTCTGTTTCTGAACTGTAGTTTGTAAATATATGACACAAGTCAACCAAATAACGGCGGATGATAAGATAATTCTTTCATCGAATGGAGGTTCCAAATTTATCACCAAAGAGAGCAATTTAATTTTTACATAACATTAATGTGAATTTTACATAACTTTAATGAGAATGAAATATTTGATGAAATAATTATATTGATTCGGAATTCATTAAAATAATAAAAGTTATTTCTACTAACAGTCTTAATTTAAAAAATAATTAAAATTAAACAAAGAACTTATACAGATATAAAAATGGATATGATCAAATAGCTATTTTTTTTCCATTTCGAAATGGTTTACAAATTATTTTTGTGCGATGTAGTGCCTTGAGGTTATTGAGAAAAAAACATTAAAATATCCACAATTTTTAATCAATCAAAAATTCACTTAAAAGTTCATAAAATCCAGTCTTAGTATGGAATTTTATTCAAGAAATCATACTTGAATAATTTCACAACTGTGTGTTTCATTTCTGTTCTGAAGAGCTTTGCAATCTATTACTAATGCATCACACAATTTACAGAAAGAGTGCCAAATGGATGAAACACTATGTTTAGTTTGTAAGCTCTGTATTATGTATGATAATGTATTAAAATATTAACAATTTTTCTCGTGCTCTCTTATAATTTATTTTGGAAATAAAATTTTTACCTACGAAGAACACAATATTAATAAAACGCTGGTGATATAAGCAATGTTACATTATTAATATCAGACATAGGAAAATAATATACAACAAGTTTAATATATCTTTCAAATATGATATTCATATTTTTCAACAGTATCTTTTCTACATGCTCTGAAATTCAATGAATCTGAAATATAATTTAATAATTAAATGCTCGAATTTTATATTCATAAAACGAAATCCCGATAACATCTGAACAAACATACACTAAATCAGGGGTGGCGAACCTTTATAGATGAACGTGCCATTTTTTTTTTCTAAAGAAATGTTTAATGAGGTACAAACGTGCCACCAAATAATTTTGACGTGATTATTGGGAAAATAATAAAACTTAATGCTAACAACTCAAAACTCATTATTTACTAAGAAAATACATTTAGCATTGTATAGTAGTAAAGGTTTTAGTTATACATGTAATTCAAATTAAAGTAACATTAGTGTGACTTCTTTTGTTGCAGATTAGATGACAAATAACTTATATTAGGATTTCAAGATGTTCCTTATGGCAGAATGCATGCTGAATTGGAGTCATCTGCCAAACGGTTTTGAGAGAGTCTTTAATGTTATTCATCTTGAAAATAATGACTCACAAGCATAGGTAGATGAAAATATGGTTAAAATAGCATGAGCGTGAGTTTCCAAAGTTTCGTTCCTGGCAATTTTTCTTATATTGCTTGTTATTCTTTTTGTTTCAATCAATTCCACCTTTTTCCTTGTATCAGTAAATTTTTGAATCCATATTGAACTAGGCTGGAAATCAATCAGTTGCATTTCAAATTCTTCGATTTGCTATTAATCGAATTGGGACAAATTCAGTTTATCAAGTGAAATCACAACAGGGTACATAATAAACTTGAGAGTTTCCGACAATTCTTTGAACTGAGAAAATCTGGATGAAAATTCCTTGATTGACGAATTAATTACGTAAATAAATTCTTCAATAACTTTTTCTTTGTCTGATTTCTCATTTACATTTAAATTTTTGATATACATATGTTTTTTTTCAAATTTAGGAAGTACTTGTAGTTTTTTTTCGTAATATCTTTCCTAAAACATGCAATCCAGCGTCAAAAGCGCGAATGAGATCTATCATGACGATAATTATTTTATTTGTGCCTTGAAGCTTTACGCTTAATTCATTGAAATGTTGGCATATGTCTGTAAAAAATCATCCATTTTGTGAGCCACATAATATCCAACAACTGTGAATACTGTTCAATTCCCCCCACATTTTGCAGAAATAATCTGATTTCTTCCAAGCAGTCAACAAATCTTTGAAGTATGTTCCCTAGGCTCAACCAACGAACATTATTATACATTGGTAAGCCAGTATCCCTCGAATTGACTTCATCCAACAAAGCCTCAAACTTTCGCTCATTTAAAGCCTGCTGCGATATTAGGTCGACTATTTTTGTGACTAACGAAATTACGTTAAACCACTCTTAGAAGACAAGACTTGTTGGTGAATAACGCAGTGGAGTTCAAGAATCGAATGACCTACATCTGCTTGAAATAAACTAATGAAACCATTTTTTTTTTTTTTGCCCACCATATTTGAAGCAACATCAATTACTGAAACAATTCTTTTCAAATTAATTTCTTTCTCAGCAAGCGAATTTTTAACGGCTGTACAAATATCTGCGCTCTTTTTTAAATGGAATGGAAACACTCCCGTTTGTATGTAGTATTTCATAGTGAACTTTGTTATTTTGAACTAAAATGTAAACCGTTTTAATCGGCGGCGTGCCCAAAATATCGTGTCCCGTGCCATTAATGGCACGCTTGCCAATGGTTCACCATCCCTGCTATAGATAATCACATGTGGTTGCTAAATCCATTATTCTAATATTCCAAGGTATTGCGGTTTGTGTTCGCTTTAGTTAAGGTCTGTTCGTTTCTTTCCTGAGATTCCTTTTGCTTTGAAGAAACGTCGTCATCCTCTGTGGCCCATGGCTGCGGATCGGATGTTCCAAAAATGACGTAGATTAACGTTGTTACAACTGTCACTCCAATTGTGCAATAATAAATGTATCTCCACTGTCTTAGTGATTGCTGTTGAAGAAAGGAATAATTGAATTGAGTTTTATTTAAAAATATGTAAATCAGGCAAATATGAACTATGCAGCCTTTCCTACTTTAACTCGTAACGATAGACATGAATTTCCTCACACGGCCAGAGGCATGGAGTCAGAATGACTCCGTTGTTTGTTTGTTTTACTTTTTGTCTCTTGTAAACACCATTGGAATTTATTTTGGAAACACAATACATTCTGAAAGTTATGTAGTTACCAAAAATATTAAAACTATTAAGTGTTATAATATTGTTATGAAAGCGGGGTTCTTTCGATTTGTTGGTCGGTGAAGAAACAGTACTTTAGTAACGAACGACGACGACTTCTATTAAACACGAAGACAAGAATACGCAAATATACAGCTCAGACGTACACAAGCAACATACAGCAGCACATTACAAGAAACAGTAGTCTACAAGTAGTAATCGGTAATAATAACAATCACAGCAGACAAAGTGTCAGACAGAATTCAGAAGGAGGATGGAATCTTCGTAGCTACTCTCTACGTCTCTCCAAACGTCTGAAATTCTCCACTGTTTCCTCGCTTTAGCTATATTCAATTGCCGACTCACTACTACACGACTGGCTATTCCACACACGACTCGATGCTGCTTCTATAATAAACACCAGTATTCGGCGCAAGTTCAATTCAGCAAACGCTTGAGCTCCATACAACGTTTGCGCTTCGCCGTTGACTCGTTATGCAACTCTAAACCTTTCGGATCTTTTATAGTTTCCGGAACCGGGTCGAGAAAGTTCTGGAATATATGCATATATCGGTTCTCATTGGCTCTATCGTCAAAATTTTGGAAGATTCCAGTTTTATCTATTTTGTCACCAAAGTCGCCAAATGGTCACCAAGTTCTGGGATTACTGATTCGGCATCCGATCAGCATCGAACAGAGCTCACCGTAAAACGGTCTTTCCAGTGATTGAATGATTGAACTAACAATCCTGGGAAGCAACATTACACATTTGTAACAATATTAAGATGTTATAAAAAAACCTAAACAATCTTTTAATGAGTATTTGCTTCGTTTAGATATAACGGAATTACACTATTATTAATAACTATTAAAATTTAACAAACAAAAATGAAGTATACAATATTTATTTTAAGGATATTTCATTATTCTTTTTGCATAATTCAAATTAAAAGCAGTTTCAGAGATGTGGGGACAATGTTTCCATAAATAACAACAAAAACTTTGAAAAAGAATAACTCGGTTATACGCACATGTTCCTACTTACACTTTTGTCAACATATTTCTGAAAAAACAACTTGAAGGTACTGAGGGGATGATTGTATCCAAGGGAAGAAAACCACGTGGTAATCTCCCGTCTCTAGATACGGGTTAAATACTTTGTATTTATTTCTGTCAGAAATTTCTTATTGCAGAAATAAACAGAGTTAAACAAGAATTTTTAAACTGAAGAGAATGACAATAAGGAAGTTAATGAAGAACAATACAATGTTCGCGTTAAAATTATAAATTATCACTTTGTTTCTGATTTTCCACGTTTTTAAGCAAAAACATTTTTTTTACGATTTAACTTAACTTTAGAGTTAACCTTTTTTTAACTTTTAACCTAACTTTTAAACTTTTTATTTTCACTTTAAACCTTTTTTAAGAATGTATTTATAACAGCTCATGATCGATAATCAGAGCTTTTATCCTAATTAAAAATCAATAATTGATTTAATTATACGTACTTCTTCCTTAGTAAACACTCCGATCATATAAGGAAGTAGGAAGTAAGGTGTGCTGCCAAAAAAGCATAGAATTCCAGATAGTGTTCCTAAAAAAGATTAAATAAAAGCTGATAGATCTCGAGATTTCAATGCAATAAACCAAATTTATAAACAGAAAAATTTAAATTTAGCACATTGTATATCATATAGAAAATTTCAAATCAATAAATCTTTTTTTTTTTTTTTTGCAACAGAAAATTTCAGGATACAATAAATTATACTATCCCAATTGCAAAATTTTTTGAATGCAATAAATTTTACTATCTTTGATTTAGAATTTTTAATTTCAAAAAATTTTGTAAAAGAAATATAATTTATATAATTATATTTTTTGCTTATTGGTTAGTTCTATATTTAATATCTATGGTTCATATTCAATAGACCTCGAGATCTTTTTAAACAAAATAAATCATATTTATAATCAAAAAAATTTAAATTCAGTACATTGTATCTCATATAGAACGTTTATAATCAATAAATCATATTGTTTTTGCATCAAATAATGTCAAGATACAATAAATTAAATTATTCTATTGCAAAAAAATTTGAATACAATAAATTATATTATTCCATTTCAAAACTTTTTAAATGCAATAATTTTTTTTTATTTTTTATTTAGACATTTTTAATTTCAAAAAATTTGTAAAAAATATGATTTATATAATTCAATTTTTTGCATATTAGTTATTTTTATATTTAATATCTATTATTCATATTCAGTAGACCTCGAGATCTTCTAAACGCAATAAATCCTATTTATAATCAGAATAATTTTAATTGAATACATTGTATCTCATATAGAAAGTCTATAATCAATAAGTCATATTGTTTTTGCATCACATAATTTCAGAATACAATAAATTTTATGATCTCCATTGCAAATAATTTTGAATACAATAAATTATATTACCTATGGTGTAGATATTTTAAATTAAAAATTTTGTTAAATATATAATTATATTTTTTCGAATATTGGTAATTTCTACAATTAATATCTATGTTTCATATTAAGCAGAGCCTCGATTTCTTTTAAAGCAATAAACAATAAATTGCATTAATTGTCTCGACTTGGAGGACTTTGTGGCTACGATAGATTTATACGAGCACCTGCAACCATGTACACGAAGAGTCTTTGACCGGTGGGGTTCGAACTCACAACCCAAGGGATGCAAATCCAAACCCTACCAAACAAGCTATCTCGCCTCCTCTACGAATCTAGATTTGTATACTTGAAATGTGACAGTTTATGAAGCCCTTGATCAGCAGCATCAACCCCTCTGATCAGCAGTCTAGTTTTCAGCTCTTGGACAGTTTGAGGAAAAGGGGGCAGCTGACCTTTAAAGAGCAGCCCAGCTATCTGTTGTAAAGTTTAGGTATAAACTTTACAAAAGATATATGGGATATTTTACAAAGATGTTTTTTTGGGGGGGGATAAGCAATTCATCTGACGAAGCTCCTCGGATTCCAGAAATTCACGGAGCAAATTAGCCTTACGCAAACGAGTTCTCATATGCAAAAAAAAAAAAAAAAATGAAATCAAGGTCAAATGCATTACTGAAAGGGCGATATAAAGCTCCAAGATATCCTTCAACAAAAGACATGGAAATATGATCTTCTTATCTACAACAACACCCACACCATCAATCCTTTGCAATCATAGCAGTCTCTTTTTATGTTGCTAACGGATAGGTATAAAATCCTTAGTTCTCTCCAGATAAACAAACGCCGAGAACAATCGATTAAATTGAACAGCAGCTCGCAACATACATGGTACATTTGATTGAATTTTTAAAATGGCTTTTCATGAATTTCAGTATGTGAACTGTCTCAAAAATTTTAATAAGTAATTCAGGCATGAAGTTAGCAACTTTATGCCTCAACTTTATGCTTTTTCACTGATATCATTTTGTAGATCAATTTTAGAATCATGCTATAGGACAATACAAGCATCCGAAAAAATATTATAATAGCTATAATACCATTTTTTTAAATATTCTCCAAAACAACACATGCAACATGTAATGTTAGATAATCGTAACTGTATTTACTTAATGAATCTTATCTTCTCGTATACATAGTATAGAGAAAATATAGTAAACGTCAAAAAAACTCGAACTCGAGATTTTGACAAATCCCCAAGTTTCAGACTTCTCTGAGTTCGAAAAAAATATCTTTTAGAAAATGTCCGCCTGTCAGTCTGGGGCAAAAATAACTCAAAAACTCTTTTAGATAGACGCGTGAAGATTGGTATACGGTCTTTACACCAAATTTGTTGATTTCTATCAAATTGTGAATAAAATCTGTTCAGAGGAACTCTAGCCGTTCGAATGTAAGTTAACCCGATAACTACAAAGCGAAGAGGGCTAGATATATAAAATTTGGTATACAGATTTAACATGTATAGTGTAGACACCTACCAAATTTTGGGCCGAATCCAACCTTATTCGTATCTGGGAGATGCAGGTCAACTTTCTGTCGGTCTGTACTTTCAGAAACATGTAAACACGATAATTCAAAAACGGAATAACTTAAATATAACAAATTAGGGGAGGAATTTTGTGACAACAACTGCAGCTTTGTGTCAAAATTGTATTTCAATCAGTAGAGAAAAAATCATCTAAAACACAAATTTGATATTCTGATACTATTAACTCCATGCAAGGGAATATTTATCAAGGATGACACAATAGATTTAGTAAAAATGCAAATTCACACCATAAGTTAATATTTTGTATCTTTTGTACCTCAGTGCTTTATAAGATGTTTTCTGGTATGGCAACTTTATCACACAGCTTGCGAGAAAATTTTAGGAAGACCACTCCCACTGGTTATAAAAGTTAATCGCACTGAAAAAATTAGCTTCAAAATAAATAAGCATTATGTATTGTACTTTTATATATTTACATACCTCCTAAGCTTGGTGCGATATCTGTGGGTACCAAGGCCACGCCAAATATTGCAAAATCCCCACAAAGACCGCCAAGAATAAACGCTACTGTATTAAGCATAGCATCACAGCCAGCAAATAAAACTCCAGTAAATCCCAAGCAAGCCGTAATGGAATCTGTGAAAACATTTTAGTATTTTATTTCTAAATTTTCATCACATATACAACAGATACAAATTATTACCAAAATACTTTTACAATTGCAGATTTCCAACAAATCATTTCAAAAGACTCAAAACAATTTCAATTTTATTATAACCCGAAACCCTGCAAAGAAATTTTTTGAATTATTAAAATGAAACTTTTTTGCATAATGCGTGATGATACAGCCCTACAAATAATGAATAACATAATAAATCATATTTTTTCCGGAAATAGGATTTGCTCGATATATAAACCATAGTAATTGTTTCAAAGCAAGTAATAAAAGAAGATAAGGTTTTAGCCGATGGCCGAGAGGTCAGAAAAAATGGAAAGGATAAACGGAAATCAACGAAAGAGGTGTAGTGCAAACGTGTTTATTTATATTCAAAGGCTTACATTATAAGTACTTAGGCTTTAAAACATTCAACCGAGAAACGGCGATTATACCAGATAGTAATTTAATAAAAGATAAGAGTCACTTTTTAATAATTAAGTAATAAATCATTTCTTCTCGCGCAGTTCAGAATTTAAATTAAGATTGCTTCGTGTTTTGTTTCTTTTTCCCCCCTACTGTGGCTTAACGTACTTAAGGTTTTACAATTTGAAAGCAAAATGCTGATATTTCCAGAAAGAACTCCATAAAGTATTTCTCCTCCAAATTGTCCATGGTAATGGGGAGATGAAAGCGGTGCACTTTGTTTTAGCTCTAGAAAATTGCATTTTTTATTACTGATCTGATGAAAAAAAATTGAGAATTGAAGAGGAAATTTGTGCACTTTGTGTTAGCTCTTGCAAATTGCATTTTTAATTACTGGTCTGAGAATTTCCCTTGGGAATTGGGAGAGAGGATTGGTGCACTTTATGTTAGCTCTTGAAAATTGCATTTTTTATCACTGTTCTGAGAATTTTCCTTGGGAATTGGGAGAGAAAATTGGTACACTTTGTGTTAGCTCTTGAAAATTGCATTTTTTATTAGTGATCTGATTTTATAATGGGTGGATTGTGTAAATAACTTTACTATGAATATTGAAAACTTTTGATTCAAGAGGCTAACTAGTAAAATCTAATAAGATAAAAAAATACTAAATTACCTCTTCCTGCCTTCTGAAAATGCCTTCCGAAATTACATATTACATCCGAAAATAGCCTTCCGAAATCCTTGGCAATATTTCTCTATTCACAGATTACGAGCAATGCATAAGAATAGAAAATTCCAATTATCAGCTTAATTAGAAGGTACAGCAACTTTAAATAAGGAAATCTTTCAGATAATCAAGTTAACAAGAAAACGATTTTTAATACTTTTTTTATTCCGTAATGTAGTTTTTCTCCTACAACAAATGAACAAATCATTTTTTGTTTATTGGTTTACTTTTTTAACAAAAACATTAGCGTTTTCTTTGCCGTGTGTGTGTGTGTGTGTGTGTGCGTGCGTGCGTGCGTGTGGGTGTGTGTTTCGATTCATTTCACACGGAAGAAGTATAAGAAAAATTTAATTTATTACTTACTGACAAGGGTTGCTCCTTTCCTGACATACACAATCGGTATATCTCTCCTTCTTCTTGTCCAGTCTATGATACTACCCACAAGGCATGCGAACAGGGCACGGAGTAAGTTTGGGACACAAGACAGTAAACCATTCTACAAATAACAAACATATCATTTAAGGCAACATTAAAAAGAATCTATTACATAGTGTAAACTTTGATTAAAAAGCACATACGATATCACAGTTACCAAAGAAATAATTCACTGAAATTTCGGTAATAATATCTAGCATATAATCTACGTTTAGTAATAAAGAAAGATATAAAATAACATTCCGTGTTTGGGGACATCTGCATATAAAATTATAATTAATAAACAGCATTAAACTATAATTTCATAAGCAAACTATAAAATGCATAGAGGCGTAAATTTCGCAAAATTAAGTAAAAAATTTTAAAAATTAAATAATAAAAATTTTAAAAAATGAAATCTGCTAAAGCAAATTTCAGTTTATGATGTGAGGGCATCATTTTCTTTTAAGTCAGGGGATATCAACGCAATAGAAATTTAGTTTAACTATATTAACGCCCCGCTTTAAAGCAATATTGGGGCTATTTCTTGGGACGAACACTGTAATTTTGAACCGTGGTCACATGACGTGGACGACATGTGAGCTAGCACCCCCATCCCCAAACTTCCACATCACATCAATGGGAGAACGTTCTCGTGGATTTAGCGTTCACCAAACCCGCTTACACCACGGTTTTTTTGGTGAAATCGGGTATCCAACTTGAAACCCTCCTGTTCCAAAGCCGTGACCTTACCACCAGGACACAGCGGCCCAATACGGTAGAACAAAAGGCGTTAAGGTTGGAGTGGGAGTTCATCTTACGACAAACGTTCATCCTGCAAACATCTATATTTTACATTTTTACAGAGGATAACCCTCTTTCTCTTCCTGTTAAATGTCTCCTGTTTTATTTCATACATTTGTTCCATATTCTAACCATGGATCATCTGACGGTCTTCTGGTGGAATAGGTGTGTGAATTTGTATTTTTTTCCAAAAATTTTCAATATATAATGACAAATTAGAATTAAACTCACTTCCATATACACCACATATTCTTACAATATTTGTGTACAATATGTAATTTATTGTGGTCGGATGGATCATCGGGGAATAGGATGGATTATCGCGTAATTTTAAATAGTAAATATTTTCCATGGTGTCACAAAATTCTTGTCCTTGGAAAGGGGAGGGGGGTAGTGAACATTTATGTTAATATTCTGCCAACATTGTTTCATAATTTATATGGTGACGTTTAAACTGTCATCATCTGAAAACTTAGGTTTTTCATATAAAACAGCGATACGAATCTTTGTTGTCAAGTTGACAACCATTGCGTTCATGTCTTTGTTTTCTCTTTCGCGTTGATTCTCGTTTTCTTTTTTGTGCTTCTTCGGGCAATAACTTCTTACGCCCTATGCACTTTATTTTCTGTCTATGGATTTTGAGGCTCCAAAAAACTCCAAACCAAAACAACATCAAGTTCTCACATGATAATATTATTAATAATAAACAAAAAAAAATCAATAAAAGTTCAAAAGGTTTAATATGTTATTGATAATGTACTTTCACACACACGAAAAGCAATGCAAACGGGCGAACGGATTGCAACGAAATTCGGTATATAGACTATACACGAAATGCGTTCACTGAATTTCGAAAAAAAATTTTTTAGTTCCAAAATGTCCATCAAATGGTGCTTTTTCTTGAAAAACATTAAATTAACACAACAAACGACCAAAACATAATAGAAAAACAATATTAACATTCATTGACTAGTTTCTGATCAGGTTGTCATCAAACCACATTAAGTAATGTAAGGAAAAAAATAACAGTAGGTTGTTTGAGGAAAATAAGTTTCAGATTACTTAACAAATCTGGTGTATCATGGAAGTGTTGTTGCAAGTTGAATGACAAAGAACTTCATAACGCTTCATGTGAGAAGCATTACAACTGGTCAGTTACGATCTGCTGTTGAACACACTGTCTATCAATTTGAAATTTCGCAAGTGAATGAGGGTGGTCACAAGGAGCACCTTTCGCCCTGGACACGATTAACAGCTGATCTTCTAGCGCAATTTCGTCCGAATCTGTTCTTGTCTCTGCAAACTGAACTGTTTTTTTCTTCTCAAACAGCATAATGTTATTTTTTTTTCCTTACATGAGTTTCCTTAGAAAAACTTTTTATTGCTCGAACATCAATAAAATTAGTAATTCATTTTTCCGTTGTTGTTGTCGTTTTTTAATTTTTGACGGCTTCCACCAAAATTTTTCCTATTACAAACTTTTGTCACAATTTTCTTTCCGAATTCTTCTTGCTTTTACCTTCCACATTCAGTAAATGCAATTTAGTTTCATTTATTTAGCTGTAGATGTTTCAAAACAGGAAACGGTATTCCACAGCCTTCCTGTATAACAAATTACTAAATAAGGACATAATTAAATGTTTATTCAAAAGACGAAAAGGTTTCTTTTCATTTCCATGCAAATTTATAAATATATTGTTTCTACCCATTTACTATAAAAATGTGATTAACAATTTATGTTGTCAAACTGAGGATTCTGTTTGAATTGATCATCTTCCATGCCTTTGTTTCGGAATTGTAACAGCTGTCAAATTGGTAAACACATTTCATTTGAAGAATTATTCAAAATTTATTCAAATAAAGATATAAACGTAGCATATTAACGCGCAACGCTACTTCCTTGAGCTTTCAGATTGAATAAATATTGTTTAGCAACATTTTTCTCTTAGATATACGACTATGTTCTGTATGAAATGTTTGGTAAAGGTACTAGGATAGTTATATTTTTGAATATTTGGATAAAAAATATTGATAAAACATCTATGAAGCTAAAACATACCAGTTAAGTAACAAAAGGTTTTTGAATATTGGCAAAAGTTCTAAAAAAGAGGTATAGTCATATCACCGCCCGAAGGCACACGGATAAATAATACTGAATTATCGGACCGCCGCAGCAGCAACGCTGGAGGGAACTGTGGTTGAGTCCTAAGGGCCATCACCGGCCATGGTACAACCCCTCCCTAAGGAAGTACGTCCCGTACCTTTTCGTGGACCCCAGGGTGGCGAGAACAAACCCCCATGCAGAAAGCTCTCATCCTCATTTCGAGGTGCCCTCCGGAAGGGAGGGATAAAAAGAGGTATAAAGCAAAATTCTTCTAGTTTAGAGTACATCAAATGATTTGATTAAAATTTTGCATTTAGCTTAAAAAATATATTTAGTTCCTCAACTAATAAATAAGATGTATTTCTACAATTTCTTTGGATATAGGGGTTCAACTGATAAATAACAACAAATTTTCAATTTTTTCCCATTGTGAAGCACTAAAACAACTACAAAATATTTTTTAATGAATAAATCACTTATTCTATAGTTCAGAAACTGCAGAACATATTAAGAAATTATTTTATCAAATTGGAACAAAAACTATATATTAGATTTTAATTTATAAGTTTTTCCTAAAAACATTAAATAAAAAAAATCATATTTTCTCAAAAAATCGACTTTATAACGTAGTCACCTACCTTAAGCACTTGTGCTTAATAAGAAGAAAATTTCGTCCTTAAAATTGGCATAAAACTTTTGATATAACCAATCAGTTCAATGTATTAAATGCAGTTTTTATTTTTTATTTTTTTTATTATTGTTATATTGACCCATTCACATTAACTGACACAAATTTTTGGACAATTTAATTTCACATTTTTAACTTTTTATTAATGTGCTTATTATTTATTTTAGGTTAATTCTTCATATTAAATAACCTTGTACAAACACATATGTTTTATATATATTATTATAACTCATCACATACTAACGTAAAAATTTGTATCCTGTTTGTGTATGTGTTGTGACTTATGGAACTTTACAAGCCCGCTAACAGTTATCTGTATCCTCTTTTATTTGGCGAAATGCTTAAGTCTATAAATATTGTAATTATTAAGTAATTGTAAAAAATGCTAGGGTTTTGATCAATTGAGTTTTAAAAAATTGCTAGTGCCATACTAGTATTTTATAATTTAAATAAGCTGTACTTTTTTTTTTAATTTATTCGCCAGTTTTACTTAAAAATTTTTAACCGACTTTCCTACAGCCTTCCATCAGTCAAGTGACCCTAGGCAGACGACGGAAATCCATCACTGGGTGGTGGTGCGAATTTAATGAAAGCAAATTCCTCCCACAAACGGGTCAAAGAATGGTGCAACATAAAGCTTAGAAACTTTTCAAAATTAAGATTATTAACACTTGAAATGATAAAGCAACTTTACTATACCTGAGCGCTGTCTAAATTTAAAACTGTACCCAAGTACATCGAATGCGAAGTTACGAAGAAAGCTAAAAGCCAATATTGACCAAAAGTGCCCACCGCAAGTGTCCAAACAGGAAGGGAAGTTACCATCGACTTCCAAGGAATAGTTTTCATCTACAAAAATGTAAAAAGAATTAAATTAATGAAAATTAATTATTTGAAAAAAATATAAATTCTTTGATAATAGCAGGTCATTGACACTTTAAAGAATCTAATTTTTAAAAACTTACAAGATAAAATTAATTTAAAGCGATTTCATAATGAAATTTTTAGATAGTGATTACATCATTTAATTTAAAAAGAATTAATTTCCATTAAAAAAATTGCCACAAAATGTTTCCAAGTACTATAACACAGGGCGCCATCTGTTGAAAGAAAATTAAAATCAATGTACAAATAAGCAGAGTTTTTATTTATCGCATAATGTGCTATCTTTTCTAGATCCAAAAAATAGAATGTTTGCTTTGTTTTTCTCTTTAAGTTAACAGGAAAAAAACTATAAAATGAAAATATTTTTTAAAAATTTGTACTTTAAAACTTAACGTTGAAACTTTATGGTGATAATAAAAGCTAACACAATATTCCATAAAAAAGCAGTTTCTCTTAACACTTTCGTTCAAATAAAATTTCTATGAAAGATATATTTATATTATCAATATAGTAATGTAGAATTCTTAATATAAATGAAAAAAAATTCTTTTACATCAACAACATTTGGAGATAGCAACAAAAACAATAAATAAAATAATTATCTTCAGTAAATTTCATTCATAATCTTAAATACTAGTTGGTATTAAAAATTGAAAAAAAAAATGCCAGAAGTAATCTGTTATTCTCATTATAATTGAGCTAATACAAAAACGTTCTAGAATGTTTTCTACATCTTATTCGGTATATATTTGTCCATTAAGGAACTCGATATTTTAACCTCTATTCAAAATATTATAGATAATTATTTTTTTTCTTGTATAATTCTTTAGATGTATATCTTTAAAATGTATCATTGAGAAAAAAATAGCGATAATGGATTCGATTTATTATTTAAATATCTCTTATAAAAGAAACAAGTAATATAATGATGAAATATCAAACAACAGATCAGGCTCAACCTCTTTGACAGGTGGTCCAATATTTTTTCGTATATATTCCAGCTCATTATGTGATATCGTGGGATGAAGATCAGGCGATTCAAATACACAAAGGAAACACAAAATACACCAAACAACTCCAGAGATTCCTGAAAAAATAAGTGAAAAGATTATTCAAAACAATTGCAGCTTTTATTAATGGCTATAACTACTTGTAGAGGAAATTGTTATTGAAATTAATATACAGGGTTGCTATAAGGTAATTTTTCCTTTTTGGCGGCATCTGCAGTTAAAACGAATGATCGAAATGAAGCCACATTTCATATATAGAGTGTGGACGGCATGGGAAGATAAATTCTACAAAATAATAATAATAATAATACAAAAAGTTGCCGATGGGAGAAATACTGGACTTGTGGATTATGGATTCGTGCAACTCACAGAAAATAATCTTTTATTCATCAATATTAAGGTCCTCTAGACGCCTTGCAACATTTTCAATATTCTGACCTTCCCAATGTACAACTTATTTCACACAGTGTATGATGTTCTCCACTACTTTGTGTAAACTATCAATTTCGATGTTCATAACAGCCTATCTCATGTTCTGTTTCAAGACATGCAGGTTTCCTTAAGAGCAGCCACGACATTACACTGTCTAATGTAGAAAAGTTTTACCAGTAAAGCACAATGAGGTAAGGTAGGGTCCATATTAAGAATACATCAACAATCAATCATAACGAACAATCAATAGTCAAGAACACATCAATAATGAAGAACGAATTGTTAACAGGTCGTCTGCTCTTACCTTTTTACAAAGAATGCATGACTCTGCTGTCACGCAAGCACTAGAAATTTTATATAATCCATCCCATATAATGCAAATTTTCTCATTCGTACATGACAGCAGAGCCAATATTTCTCCTATCAGCAACTTTTAGTATTATTATTATTTATTTATTTATTTTTTTTGCGGAATTCTTTTTCCGTGTCTTTCATAGTCTGTATATGAAAAATGGTTACATTTCGTTCATTCGTTTTAGCTGTAGATGCCGCCCAACAGGGAAAGTTATTTTATGGCCAACTTATAAATCTATATAAAGAAATAAAGATCGCATATTACGTCAATTTGCTGCATTTTGAATTATCGTACTCATAGACAGACATGCATTATTTCGTAATTTTGTTCATCCATCTTAAAGGGACTTGAAAAGTGAAGAATCAATAAAATATCCAGACTTAATTTTTTGACAATACAATATCCTTAGGGCGAAGGAATTTAGGTATTTTGCGACCCAAGCAATGTATGAGTTTCAGAGCATCCCCCTTTTATATTTTTTAACTTAATCAACATATAAATGGTTCATTAAGTTATCTTTTTTTTTATTTTGGCAACTTTGTCAAAAATGCAAATGTCTTCATTCATTTCTTTTTTGATATGAATATCATAGAAAAAATAATTGGAACAATAAAATTCTTGAAAAAATTTATCTTGATGATTTTTTTCTTGGGCAATAGTTATTAATTATTTTAATTACTAAAAAGGATTATGAAAAAATTATTCTTAGAATTATGAGTAAATCATAAATTTCAAATAAATTTAACCTTCAAAATTATTATTTTGCCATACCCATCAAACAAAATATTGCAAAAATCAGTTAATAGATAATTAATAATTCAGTATATTACAAAAATCCATAACTTATATTGATGATTTGAAAAATTCAATATGTACACATCTAGTAATCCGAATATTTTAAATTTAGAAGAATTGCATTTCAAAAAATTTAATAAATATTATTTAATCACCCTGTCTACGCCCTCTCGATATAAAAATGACAAAGGAAAATGTAAATGGCAAATTATGATGTATCTAGAAGACACAAAATTTCATATGAAATGAAAATTGGCGAAATCAGTGCTTTTAATAAAAATTGTGGAAGGAGAATTCTATCTAGGGTTTTCGTCACACATAATGAATAGAGAAATAGTGTTTTAGATTATTTTTTTTTCAAAAAAGTGCACTATAATACAGAGGTCTGGGCTATCGAGGGCTTGTCTAGGTGTCATTAACTCTCATATGAAATCGATACAATGGCTGTAGTTCTAAGAAAGCTTTTGATTCGCCATTTTAAATATATAGTGATGGCGAACATCTGGATACCATAGGTGGCTAATCTAAATATAAAATAATAACAAAAGAATTAATCTCCCAATTCCAATCATAGGTCCAATTTCGAAAGTTTTTATTTCATATGAAACTCATGCTCACCAGATATACTATCAGTGATCACTAATCGCTACTGCCCATTTTCGAGAAAAATCTCTAAAAAATACTACTTTACAGTACATTTTTAAGGGGAAGGGGGGAACAGCGATAGTACCTAATCACTGTTTCAATTTTGCCAATGTATGTTTTATTTCATATGAAATTTCAAGCTATGTATGTAAGTAGTTCATCAATGGTCAAATGCCAGCCCCCAAATTACACGAATTCTCAAAAAAGCTATTTCAGTATAGTTTTCCATGGGCGAAAGTTATGACAGAATCTCCCAACCTTATACCACTGTTCCGATTTTGTCAATTTTTGTTTCCTATGAAAGCTTGAATTCTCTCTATATGTGTCTAATATTCTCTCTATTCTCCCTTACGTTAATGTATGTTAAAAAAATATTGTCAAATAAAATTTTTGTAAACGCTTCAACAACTATACCAGTTTCATCCTTTAATTTCACAACTTTGCATGCATAGTTAACCGATCCGAATGCTTTGCTTATTATGCAAATATTATTTAAGGTAATGCCTACTTTTTAGTGATAAGATGCAGTTATTCAAAATTATTTAACATGACTAAATTAATACTGTTAGTATATTGAATAGTTAACTGGTCAACAAAAATGATTAGTACTTTTCTAATACGGAAATAAAGTTAGTTACCACTTAAATAGAAAATTGACAGCCATCCGTCAAGAAATTCTAATGCGCACAGCATGCCAGAAACTAGATAAAAAACGAAAGTCCCTTATCTAGCCAGCCAGCATGATAAACGCAATAAAATTAGTGATAGGCTGTAGTTAATCAGAAATTTTTAGCATGACTAAATTAATGCTGATATACTTATATTGAGCGGTTAACTGGTGGGCAAAAGCGATTAGTACTCTTCTGGAACGGAAATAAAGATAGTTACCACTTAAGTAGAAAACTGATGGCCATCCACCAAGAAATTCTGATGAGCACAACGCACCAGAAACTAGATAAGAGACAAAAGCCCCCGTTCCGTAACCAGCCAACATAATAGACGCAATAAAATTTTGCTCTGTGCTCGGAATCCATTTAGAAATCATGACCACCAGGAGAGGAAAAACAGGAGCCTTGAAAACAAAATATAAGTATAATAATATTTATAAAGTTAATACTATTCACTCAGAAGTGTTTTGTGAAATAAAGTGTTAGATAGAAAAACGTTATTTTATGCAGTGTACCTAAAAAATGCATGACAATGATCAGTGGTTGTAATATCGAAATTGCTTATGACAGAAAGAATTGGTAAAACTAAATAGAAAACATCATAAATCTAGATTGTCCTCTAATGTTAAAAAAAAATTCGATACTTAATTTTATAATAAGTATCGAAATAAATTATTTTATATCTAAGTTTTTAAAAGTGTGTACGTGTAAGCGTGTGCATGTGTATTTGTATGCGTGTGCATGTGCGCGTGCATGCGTGCGTGTATGTGCGTGCGTTTGCACTCTACAATGGTATTAATTTGCAATTTTTTAAAATATTTTTTGCTTTATTTTTAACAAAAATTTGAAATTTAATCCACTTTTATTGTTTCAATTATAAATATGGATTAACCCTTCACATTGCATGCTTTTTTTGTGTGTGTGTGTGAAATAAATCATGGTGATATAATTCATGCTCTAGATTAAAGGGAAAATGTTTAATAAAATCCTAGTATAAATATAGAATATAAAATAATAAAAAACAGTATGATGAAAATATCCATCATCATACAAATTTACATGTTAAGATCAGTACAAAATCTTCACTGTCACTCTCTTCTAAATTTCTTCACTCCTTATCGCTTTTATTAGCAAAGAAATATCAAATTAGTTATTAAAAAATATTCAAGAAATCGCACGTTTCTTCCAACCACAACAAACAATGTAATCAATTGTGACATTTTTTTTTTTTACAGCCACGTTTCTTTCTACACAATAGTCGTAAAAAAAGTTGCCTGTGACAACCAATTTACAGTACACCTGTTTTGAGTACAAATTTTTGTTCACTAAATGCTATGATGGAAATTTATAATTATCATGAAAAGAAGGGTTATTTTAAATGTAAATATAAAAAAGGAATTTTCAGTAATCAATTTACCGCTCCCAATCCAACCATAATTCTGACGAACATAAAGAAAAACACAGAAACTTCAGCGGCTATTGGAGACAAGATTGTGAAAAGGGACGCTACAAGTATAGTGCAGATCATTGTCCTCTTGACACCATACAGTTCCCCTAAACGTCCTCCTGGTATGTAACCGCATATCATACCAAAAAATTGTAGTCCTATGGTAAGACCTTGAATCTCGGTGTTCCAGTCAAATTTGGTAGCAGTTCCCTAAAAATAAAGCAAGTTACTATAGATATATTTAGTTACATCAATATACAAGTTGCTTAAAAACAACATTCGAAATATCTTATGAATCCATTTGGACTCGTCCGATAAAGGAGTCCAAATGTTGATGGAGGAGGAGATGAACATGGAATCAAAGTTTCCAAGATCTGGTTGCATTTCGTTTCCTCATTTAAGTAGTTAATGGTGAATCGATAATGAGAAGTAAAGTAAAAACACTTCGAATTCAATGTTATCATAAGTATCACAAAGTTATTATTTCTCAACGACCTTCATATTTTTCATCCTCTTAAAAACTGCACTCTAAATTCGAAGGTCAACTGCCAACTTTTCAGAACTATCAAAGCTGAAGCGTAACTTTTTTTAAAGTATTGTTTTGAGACCTTCATGCTTTCATATTTTTTTATATTGACACCCATGTATTTGATATTAATTTAAGGATGGAATGACTACTTAATTATTAATTAATACTTTTTCTAATGAACATTTTACTGATAAAATCAAGTTTTAAAATATTTTATTGTTTACCACTTATAGATATTGATTTACAATATTATATTATATTATATTATATATATATTCAAGTCAATATACACAATTTAGACATAAAAATATTTATAAATGATTATTATTTTGTTAGATAATTATGAAATCACGCTAAATTCTTTGTTTCTTTAGGTATTCAAGATGAAATTCATAATGAAATACGTTATGTTGATTCGTGCTGCCCTCTAGATGTAGAGAAATGAAATATATAAAGGAAATTTTGTATTACAGAACTAATTCAACTTGTATAAAGTACATAGTTTATAAAACTTGATTATTATTTTATGAATTGATAAAAAATAATTTAGTTCAGGATAGGATTAGGATTTAATTTCATTCAGAATATACAAATATACAAAATAAAGCTCTAGGCAGTGAATGAAGAATCGATTATAAAATCGATTTAAGTTTTAAAAAACATATAGAAAAAGAGAATTTCAGAATTTTAATAAAAGTCCCTTTTGTATAAATAAATCTACAGACTAGAAAATCATTTAATTGTAAATTCACAAGTAGAAAAATTAACATTTCAAAATTTGCTTATTAGAAGGTTAAAATTTATCTAGTTAGTCTCGATCTGAATAGAGTGTTTTCAACTTTTAAAACGATGACTGTGCGAATATTCTCTTACAAAATTATTTAAAAGGAAAATGCGTCATAGATAATAAATATTCTTTGAAATGATTTAAACTGATAAGTAATGTTCTCTAGACAATTCACAAATAAACCTTGAAATTGAAAGTGATTTCACCAGGTGGAAATACTTTATACAATGAATTCTTTGAAAACAAGCATGACTAGAAAAGAATATTTACGAATTTCAGAAAAGCTGAATATGACGTATAATTAAAAGTTAACTAAATGTAAATAAAATATATTAATTTATCATTACATGAATAAAGTACTAATTTATCGTTACGAGTAATTAGTACTACGTTAAGCGATGAATAAATATAAACAACCTATAAATGAGAAACGTATAATTGGTGATTTAATAAACTTACAATTTTTTTCTTTAATTTATAGCTTGATTTTATGAATACAGTATTGCTCATTCACTAAATTACATTCCAGTTATGTAAGCATATTAACAATTTATCTTCAGAAGAATAATACAAATGTATTAATTTTTAAGAAGTTTTCAATAGTACAAAAAATTTCCACTATTCTGCATAAAGAAAAATCTTATAGTAAACCCATTTCATCATTAGATGCATAATGAGACCAAAAATCTTGATTTCTAACATTGCTATGATATCATTTCGCGCAAATTACAGATATAAAGTCAATTAGGATAATTGGAAATTTTATTGATTCTGACCTTTTTGATTTCAATTTAAGTTGGTAGTAAATGATTAAGAAAAGTTCTATATTTTTGAGATTACATTATCATGTTCTGTACATTTAATAAAATACTGTAATTTATCAAAAATAGTTTATCAATTAACCAATTTTACTTGCAGAATGGTTCCAAATTACTCCAATGTGTTCCCAATTACCATAAGAAGAATGGGGTAACTGTCCTCTCACCACATTTTTTTATCTTAGCAAACTCACCCACGACCTCAAACGAATTTGGTAAATCAATGTGATGAGAAATAAAATCAAAACCAGAATTCTTTTGCAGTTTCGACAAGATAACGGAAATCTGATTTCCCCAGACACAAGCACAGAATAATTTTTATCTCCTTCCTCAGTCAAGCCCTTCTCCAAACAATATTAACTTCGTCAAAATTCTTGAACTCTTATTCCTTACCAAACGCTCCTTTTTTTTTCATTACTGTATTGTGTACAATTATTGTGTTGCCTATACTGTATACTGTACATAAACTTAACCATTTTTTTTTCTTAATAAAGCTTTTTATGCATACTCATTAAAATGACAAAGAATCCTAGAAATTCCAAATTCCAGGGTATTCTGTGGTAAAAAGAAAAAATGTATGGATTGAATTAATACTGAAATTTTCTACTGCACTATATTTGTTAACTATTGATATGGGAATCAAACTTCGATGCAGCAAAAATAGTTTCGAATAACAAGTAACTATTAATAAAAGAAATCTCTTTTTCTCAATTTTAAAGACTTGCCTTTGCATACTTTTCTCTGTGAATACTGACATTCCTTACAGCACTACATTCGTTGGATGTTGAGATGTCAATATTCCCATCGAAATCTAGTTCCACCATGTACATAATGGCCAGGCTGAGATTGGTCTGTAAAGCAATGGATAGAGTTGTGGCCGTTAGTGCCACAGCTGTCAAAATATAACGCTTTGGAATGATATCTGTAATAAAATAGTCGAATTTAGATGTTGTGCAAAAGAAAGCCGTATAGCTAAAAAATGTATATAAAAAATAGTCCTTATATTTCCGAGTTTTGATTATTAATTTATTTATTTTCCACACCGACACAGCTTATACAGAGAGTGTAAATCCCTGGTTTTCTGTATCTGAATTTATTTATTAAACTCCTAGGGCAGCCAGCTGAACCTTTTGCTTTTTGAACATTAATTACTCTCATGGAGATCTGTGTTTTAGTTGAAAAAGGCTACAGTCAAAATCTATTGACTGCCATCTGTTATTTCGAAATAGTTGCACTAATAAAAAAGTTTAACAATAAAATAAAAGAAAAAGTTATAAAAAATAAGTACAACAATAAAATAATACTACCGACAATTTAAAAAGTAAGCGCCAATATCCGTAGTTGTAGACATGACTCAAGACAATTGTGGATTTTTTTTCCGATGATTTTGAAACATAATCAAGTGTTACTCGAAAAAAGTAAAAATTATACAAAAACAAAAAAATAACAATAAAAAACAATAAAAATTATGGGTAACAATAAAATAATCGTAACAAAAGTTTTAAAAAATGAATGCCAATATCTTTATGAGTAGATATGATTCAAGATAATTGTTGATTTTTTTTTGTTATTGATTTTGAAACATAGTCAAGTGTTACTCGGAAATAGTAACAATAATAAAAAAAAACAATAAAAGAAAAGAAAAAAACAATAAAAATTAAGGGCGACAATAAAATAATTGTAGCAACAATAAAAAAATAAAGGTCAATATCTGTAAAAGTAGGCATGACTCAAGACAATTGTTGATTTTCTTTTCTGTTGATTTTGAAACATAGTTGTTACTCGAAAATAGTAACAATAATAAAAAACACAATAAAAATTAAGGGCAGCAATAAAATAATCGTAACAACAATTTTTAAAAATAAAGCTCAATATTTGTAAGAGTAGACATGACGCAAAACAATTGTTGATTTTTTTCCTGTTGATTTTGAAACATAGTCAAGTATTTCTCAAAAATAGTAACAATAATAAAAAACACATTAAAAATTAAGGGCAACAATAAAATAATCGTAACAACAATTAAAAAAAATAAAAGCCATTATCTGTAAATGGAGGCATGATTCAAGACAATTCTTGATTTTTTTTTCTGTTGATTTTGAAACATAGTCAAGCATTACTCCTAAAAAATAATAATAATAAAGAGCAACAATGAAATAATAGTAATAACAATTAAAAAATAAGGACCAATATCCATAGGAATAATCATGACCCAAAACAATGGTTTTAAAATTACAATCATTAAACAAACATTTGCGTTAACAGTTGAAGAATAAAAAAATCGGACATTTTTTCTTCTAACATACAGATTCTTTAAATAGAATATATATGTGTATAAATAATTCAGAGTAATTTATTGTCTGACAACGGATTCTAAAGCTCTCCGCGTTTTTGCGCATGCGTTATTATGGGTTTAATTCAACAAAATAGGAGTGATAGGAAAATTGAAAGGTGGTGGTGTTTATATTTAGCAATAAAGTTAATTCCAGAAATGCACATATCCTTACGCGTCTCATCCCTTAATGAGATAGAATCGTCGAAAATTAGTCCTCAGGAACTGAAACGAACAGTATATATGAACTTATTTAAAAACCGTTAACATATGTGGCACAGAAATTGTTCTTATTTCTTGTTATCGAATGCCTAACGAAAAATTTAGACTGTTTCGTTGTATACCTTTGCTAATTAGTGGAGCATAGCTAAAATGGAACTGCAAAATATTTCAAAAAATGCTAGTTAAAACTTGCATTCTTTCAGAGAAAAGTGGATGTAAAAGAAAACAAGGGAAGAAAATTAAGCTTCAAACAAAAGTTTAAATCGAGCATGAACGTAAACTTAGCATATTCACTGCCACAACTCATCAGAGGTTTACATTTGTTTTCTGAACAAATGACCTCTACTTTACTTTTGTTATATATTATTCTATTACATATTAAATTTCATTTTATATTATATATTGTTACAAACCTGCAATTCGGCTTCCCAGCATAGTTTATTCCATCATCAGAAAAACTGTTTTAAAGTCACCGGTATTGGACGGAGTCCGTGTGTCGCGTCGGAGGTCAAAGATCTTGGCGACAAACTTGGCGATCATTTGGCGACTTGGCGACGAGTTTGGCGCCAAAATAGATTATACCGGAAACATCGAGAATTTTCCCGATCCGTCCAGTAGGAACCGAGATCCGCCTCGAACGTTTCTGATTGGTTGAGAGGCTTATAGCCCCACCTCCCGAGACCTATAAAAGGGTCTGCAGCTGCCAGAGCGTAGTCGTCGGAGTCCGAGTAGTCAGAGTCAGAGTAGTGGAAAAAGAGCAGTCGGAATCGACGGTGAAGAATTGGTCTTCCAGGGATTAGCAGAGCAGCGACGGAGTCAAGTTAGTGCTGAACTAAGCTGTGCGCTACTGCCTGCAGTAGAGTTTTGTTGTGTGCTGCTGTTTGCACGTCTCGCGGCTGAAGATAATTGTCTTCTCTGTGCTGTATATAGTTGTCGTCTTTGTGCTGTCCTGTGTGTCTTCGTGTAAATAAACGTCGTTGTTTCTTTTTTTACTGCCGCCTGCTGATTGAGCGTTCTCCACACCATATAACTTCCACTATCCAAACGAACCCCGGGAAATTTCGTAACAATATTTCTATTTTCTTTTATTTTTAGAAGGGATCATCTAACTAGACAAATGATCTGAATATAAAACGAGATTCTTGGCGGTGACCCATTGTCAGATAGCTAATCGCTATGACTATTTATGGAAATAGATATTCATACCTTTTAAAACCATTATCTCTCAAAAAAATAATTTTTACAATACTTTAAAATGTAAAGAATTATTTTTTTAAAGTTATCAGTTTTAATTTCTTACTATTTCTTTCTTCAACAAATTATTAAAATTTAATTTGATGCACAATGTTTTTAAATTTATCATCAAATTCATCCATTAGAATATTCAATCGCGTGTTTTTGTCAAAGTTAAAATTAATATTTTAAAAAAAGAAATAATTAAAAAAAGAAAAAGTAGGACATTAACTCAATGTATGTAGGTTTTTCATTTTTGCTTTTAATTTTTCGTATGAATACTTTTGTGACAGACTGGTGCAATTGAATTCAGTCCTGTTAAATTATTAATTATATTTTTTAATATTTTTAATGCATTTCATATTAAGTGTTTAACAGTCTGAAAGTCAATAAACTGGGTGATCAAACTGGTCGCCAAAGGTGGCTAGTTTTTCAATATTTACATAAGATTTCTTTATCCAATAGATTTAAGCCGTACATTTAAGAGAAGTAATGGTTGTTCTGTTAAACAGAAGCCGAAAACTATTAAAATAATTTCAGTATAAACTAATGAACTTGTCATAATGCTCCTTATTGAATATTTCGAATTCTGAGCAAATTTATTTTCAAGAAACACGAGGATATTTTGAGAAATTAAAACTTTGTTATTTTATGCTTCTACTTTCAATCCTAGTTATTCTGCCAAAATAATAATGCCATTTATAATTTTCTAAATTTTAGCTGAAACCCCAAATTTAATACGATTTAGTTACTTTAACATCCCATTTTGGAACATTAGAACAATTTTGGGTTAGACCTCGTAAACTGCAACCATTCTCAGATGACGAGGACTATAGATTAATTCCTCCCACTTCATCACACTTCCACGTCACACCAGCGAGATTAAGAACACAAAGGGAGATGCATCTGACTCATGGAACCTTATAGAACTCAAAGTATATCAAATCAGTGCTCGAATCGTAGTAAGTTTAACTACCAAGTTACAACTGCTAAAATCCATACATACCAAGCATTTTCAGTCAGTTACTATTCAGTCTTCCTTATATACCATGAAACCTGAAGAATAAAACGTAACATATATTATTCACACATTTTTAAAAGATAAATTCAATTTAAGAACATATCATAAATATTTAAACAAACAATAATGATTAATTCACTGACTAACATTCATCGTTACTTTGCTCAATAAAAACAGAAATTTTATGCCAAAATTGTTGAATATGTGTTTCTATACGTCTCTCTTCACATAATAATTTTTCTGTGAAGTCACCATCCTTTCATAAATATATGCTGTGATCATTAAGAATTCAGCAACATTTACATAAATGAATCCAAAATGTTATTGTGAAATTTGAGGCAAGCAAAATTTAAGTATCTGTATTACGGCCATAATTTATTCATTTTTATTACTAACATTACTGTTTTAAAATGTTTAAACATCGAGCATTTAAGATATTGTTGCAACAATACAACTACCTGATATTGATGGAGAAAAGTAATTATTAGGTGTTGTTTCACTATGCATTTACAATCAGAAGAGAAGTAGAAATAAAGCAAGAGAGAATCTTTAAATATGAGGCTTTGTTTTTAAAATACTCAAAATTTAAAAAGAATAATTTTTATTATTATTTGAAAGAGCTTGTCTTGAACTACATTTCTACATTGTTTCAACATTATTGATTTCACTTCATAGCTCGTAAGCAGTCTGCTCATTCCTTCAAACAACGACGACATGTTAAATTGCTCCTTGTGACAGTAATGATCATGTCCGAATCTGATTGTATATAATTGTAAATTATTGTCTTGAATAACACTTCTACATCGTTTCAACAATTATTGCCTTCGTTTCATGCCTCAAAAG
>JAPMOR010084905.1:150275-163497 GCA_026543865.1 Argiope aurantia
TGTGTGTGTGTGTGTGTGTGTGTGTGTGTGTGTGTGTGTGTGTGTGTATTGTGGTTGAAACAGAATGCAGGTTTGATAAGCAGGGAGAGACTTTGTATTTTTAATTTCGTTTTATTCTCTTCCGGGAGACAGCCATGATTTGTTTACAAGAATGCGCATCGCGGCACAAAAGCAGAGGTAAGAAAGAGAGCGAAACAAATGATCACTAGTCTTATATAACATGGGTAACGATTAAATACATGTGTTTACCTTTGACAAGGGCAATGGAGAAATTATATTCACTTGATACGTAGAATTGATTGCGCAGTAATTTTTACACAGCTTCATACATGGAATGGTATCAGGAAACAAGAGAACACTTTAGAATGACCCCGACATGGGCCGAATTAGGCAAAAAAATTTAGAAAATTAATTTGAATTAAATTAGATATTAAAATATCATTACACACACACACGTGTGTGTGTGTGTGCGTGTGTGTATGTGTGTGTGTAAACACATAATTTTTAAGCAGTTTCGTGGCTAACAATAGACAATTTTAAACTTCGCTTTATTCCGTGAGGCATAATGTATGTAGTAGTAGTAAGTAATGACGAGGTACCTCACTTCACAGAACGACACAAGTGCTAAAAGAGAGATGAGCCAACGAAATATTTATTTCCATGATTATATATAACGAGATTCTGATAGGGATTTCTTTACACGTGTCGATTTAGGCAAGGGAATTATAGGGATCTTTTAAAAGAATTCATTTAGATCGACACATTTTTATCCCTTCACTTGGAGTGTGGGAACTTGCCGATTTCGTTAATTTTATAGCGCTTCTGTTGTATTATTAAATAAAAATGGAGGAAATCGGATCAGGAAAAAAGAGAACTTTTTAGAATGAAGTTAATAAGGGCTAAATTAAGAAATTATGATTCAATTTATATATATATATATATATATGTATGTATGTATGTATGAATGTATGTATATAACTTATCCGTCCATGAATTTCAAAAAAAAAATTAGCACTTAATAGATTAACCGCCAAAGATCGAAAGCTAATAGGTTGTTTTGTAACTATTGTTCGTGAATGGCATGAAATGGCGAATGCATAGATATATTTGAAATAAAGAATTTTAAATTCCATACAATGCATCGGTTCAGTGAATGTTTTTTAATTAAATATTTATGGCACTCTTACTTATAAACCAAAAAGCGTTTGAATCTTCTCCGAAGAATTTTGAAACCTAAATTCCAAGCAATGGATCGGCCCAGTGAATGATTTTTAATTAAATATTCATGTCACTCTCATTTATAAATAAAAAAATACTTCAACCATCTGCGAAGAATTTTGAAACCTAAATTTCATGCAATGCATCGGCCGAGTGAATGATTTTTAATTAAATATTCATGACACTCTCACTTATAAATAAAAAAAACGTTTCAATCATCTGCGAAGAATTTTGAAACCTAAATTCCATGCAATGCATCGGCCGAGTGAATGATTTTTAATTAAATATTCATGACACTCTCACTTATAAATCAAAAAACGCTTCAATCATCTGGGTAGAATTTTGAAACCTAAATTCGATGCAATGCATCGGCCGAGCGAATGATTTTTAATTAAATATTCATGACACTCTCACTTATAAATCAAAAAACGCTTCAATCATCTGCGACCAAATCAGGATTAATTAGAAAAAAATCATTGTTTTAGGATAATTAACAATTTTATTATTTCAAGCCAATTCACTTTGGAAAAACTTCGGATTTTTATAAGTGAATTTTCTTCTTAGCTATCAAATTAGTGGCGAAAACAACGTGCATATTTATGTAGGACAAGGTGGGACAAAATGCCCATTCAATCCCATTTGGATCAGTGTCTAGGGCACTGATTAAGAAACTTTTAAAGAAAAGCAAATAATTTATTTACAGAAAACAACATTAAAAGGACATTAACAATTACGACGGGGAAGGTTATTTACATTAAAGTTAGAAGTAAAAATTTAGATGGCACCAAGGGCGAAACCTAACAAGATGTCTGCCCATAACAAAACTATGTGCCGCAGTAGCGCAAGATTATTAACCACACATCGATATCGGACACGAAGAACCCTCTCTCTTTCCTTCTTTCGAGCGAATGCCAACAGCTCGCTTTTTTATTAAAATTTATGGTCATGTACTTAGCACTTTGGATTAGTAGAACCCATAGTGCCATCTATTACAATACAATAAAACTAAATTCAATTGGATGCGTTCAGTATAACAGTGGAATGGTATTGGTCACTACTAATTAAATCTCTACAACTCGGGCAGTCCTGACGATGACCTCATCGTTGTTTACATACTGACACTCAAGATTGGCATTAAATTCCATTCGGCTAAACTGTTATTAAAAAAAGAACAAATTCAGAAATTCACTTTAAATCCTTTGTTCTTAATAGAGAGGTATGTTACACTAGAAGTAATAATTTGCAGAATATATCACTGGAAAAAATGTCTAAAATATAAATGCATAATTTAAAGGAAAACACAGTTTACATAATTATTGATAACTCAGACAGAAGTTCACTACAACAGGAAAATATAATGGACGGAACATGGGAAAAAACACATGTGTATATTCACTGAAGCAAAATTATGTTTGAAGAATATAAAAATATACATAAAAATGGAATGTATTACAGAATAAAATCCAGTTATTAACAATCGCGAGTAAAATTTCATCAAATCAGCAGACGACGTGGTCAGATTAGGACCTTTATGGTCACCTATTTTCTCAACGTCGTACCTATCTCTCGACTTTACTTTTATAATTTTGTATGGTCCCAAAAATCTAGGTCTTAGCTTTAGTCCAGTCCTGAATTGAATTCGTTGAATTGCTACCAAATCCCCTTCCTGATATATTGGAGCTTTCTTGCGCTTTCTATCATAGTTCTTATTTTGGGTCTGTATATTCTGAATGTTTGCTTTTGCGTCTTTCCGAAGTAGGTCTCTCTATTCTTGTAATTCTTCCAACAGTAAGTCTCGTACTCGGAGGTCTTCTTTATTCCTCATTGTGGTGCCAATTAACAGTTCCACTTGGTACTGTGATTTGAGGTACAGTTAAGGATTCTCTAATCTGTCTACATGCTTGTGCCATTTTGTAGGGTCATCAATCGACAATTTGGACAAGACAGATATTAGTGTGCGATGTACTCTTTTTACTTGGACGATTCATCGAGTTATTCATGTTGCTGTTTGTAGATGTTGGATATTCTCGTCGATACAATAATCACTAAAGGCTGTAGAGGTAAAAGCTGATCCTCTATCAGTGATTACTCTCTTTGGATTGCCAAACGTTTTCTGTAGTAGTCTCAATTTGTCAAGTGCGTCCTCAGTGGAAGTACATTTGACAGGGTATAGCCAAGTAAATTTAGTAAATGTATCAACAATTGTTAGGATATGTTGATATTTCTTGTTCATGGATGGCATAGGACTTATAAAATCGACATGATAGGTACTTAGTGGTATATCTTCTTTAGTATAGGGTTTAAAATTCCTTCTTTCTTCCCACTTTTCTAATTTGATAATATACATGATGCACAGTTCAAGATATCATTTTGTACGCGTTTGGTTAGGTTTGGAATAAAGAATTCTTGCTTGATGATTTCTTCGGTCCTAGTTGTTGAAAAGTGTCCTTTTCCATGAGCTAATTTGATTAATTCGGTTTGCATGTCTCTTGGAACAACTATTAATTCACTACCATTTTCATATTTATGTAAGACTAGCCGCCTTTGGCGACCAGCCGGTTCGCCAATCTTAATGTTCGTTAAAATTTTAATAATTAAATATTTTATGCAATGCCTATTTTAATAGCTTCTTCATCAAAATATTTGAAAACTTCAAATTTTGATAGTCATATAATTCACTCATAATATTATAAAGGCCTTCAGTCATAACGTAATACGCATCTCTCTAATTTTCTATTAGCTCCCGTAAAATTTACGCTTTAAATTAAAGTGGAAAGGATTAATCTGCAATTAATGCAATAATATTTTTTACTGAAACAAAGCATTTTTTTAATAATATGATTACTGAAAACAGAGTCGGTGAGCGTTTAAATCTTATGGGCACTAAAGAATGTCTTTCTTAATATATGTAATATCTCAAGAATTTATCAACAAAATTTTCTCAGATTCATCATGAGCAGATCGATTAATTAACAATGTTTAATTTTAGATGCATCAAATACTAAGGAAATAAACAGAATCGTTTAAAATAATCGGTCAAAAACAGGTTAAAAAAACTACTAAAAAAACGATGTACTTAAAACTATAAGCATATATAACTAACATACATACAATTTAATTACAAAAGTACACAACTAACCTAAAAATAATTTAAATCAAATACGCATCTGTTGATAATAGTTGTCAACAATCAGAACACAACGCGCCTGAGTGAATTTCCAAAGCCAATTGGTAACGCTAATGTGTGAATTGTTATACGCCAGTTGGGGTAACGTTACGCAGATTAGAAATTTTGAATTTCCTTTATTCTGTTTTATTTTAATTCAAAAGTACTTCAGAATGAATCTGAAAGGTCGAATAATTAACAATGTTGAATTTTAAATGCATCAAACATTAAGAAAATAAACAGAATCGTTTAAAACAATCGGCCGAAAAATTTTAAGCCAGCCTCATTAGCGTGGGGGAAAAAACTGAAGCCTTACTCATTTAGCGGTGGGGGAAATGAAAAGATTTTTTTTGGCGGGAAAGTTAGTTTTTAATTAATAATTAAAATTCTAATTAAAAATTTAAAAAAAGGGACCCCAGGTGCACATTCCCGAAATCCAAGGTATACATGTACCAAATTTGGTAACTGTAGGTCAAACGGTTTGGCCTGTGCAGCGCCAACACACACACACACATTGAGCTTTATATAAGTATAGATTTAGTTTCTTTCGCAAAATTCTTGGATTAACACTGCCGCTGATAGCTGATCTGAAATTTTGGACATTTTCATCTTCTTGCTGGGCTCTTTTCAATCTTGCTGTAATAGTTTTGTTTGATATTACCGTTACCGGATTTCTGCTTAGAGCATCTACATGTTGCATTTTTTTGCCTGGTTGGTGAATAATTTCGTAGTCAAATTCTTCTAAAATAAGTTCCCATCTGGCTATTCGAATGGCTAAGTCCTTTTTATCCATAGTCTTTTGGAAAGTGGAACAGTCTATCACAATCTTGAAGTGATTACCTAAAAGGTAGGTGCGAAATTTCTTAAGTGTTGTAACAATGGCGAGGACTTCTAATTCGTAACTGCTATACTTTTTTTCACCTGGTGAGATTTTTTAGGACATTATTGGACAGGCTGCAGTTTTCTATCTTCGCCTTCTTGCAGTAAAATGGCTCCATAACCATGTTGACCGTATGTAATTTTGTTTTTCCTCTTTGTCGAAATATATTTAACACTGGTCCATCTGTTAATATTTTCTTGAGCTTTCCGAATGCTTCAAACGGCGGCTGGTTAAACAAATGGAGTATCCTTTCTAGTCAGGTCACTCAATGGTTTTGCTATGAATACTGGGGAATGAACTTGTGAAAATAGCGGGTTAGGAGTAGGAAACTTTGAACTTGTTTCACCGTTGTCGGTAATGGAAATATTTTTTTACTGTTAACGTCTTTGCTGCTGATGGACGAATTGTCCCGTTTTCGACGATGTGGCCTAAAAACTCTACTCTCTTCTGCAGAAATTGTCATTTTGGAAATTTTATTTCTAAGCGATATTTGGAAGCTACTTCAAACACTTTCTTTAACTTTTCGAGCCTTCTATTTCGTCTTTAGCTAAAATTATTAAGTCGTCCATGTAGATTATCACAATGTCTTCACGCATAAGTTCTCGGAAAATACTGTGCATATACCTCTGGAACACGCTAGGACTGGTACTCAGACCGAAAGGTACCTTGTTTGAATTCGAACTGTGCATCAGGAACCACAAAAGATGTGAAGTGTTTGCAGTTTTCGTTTACATTGACATTGAAAAAATGCGTTTCTTAAACCAAGGGTAGTGTATACTTTAGCTTCTTGGAGTTTATTCAAAACGTCTTCTATTAACGGCAATGGGAAACGGTCTTTGACGAGCTTTTTGTTTAATTTTCTATAATCGATGATTAACCTAGAAGTACCATCTTTCTTCTTTACTAATACGATTGGACTGGCGTACTCGGAAGAGCTGGTTTTGATTATCCCTTGTTCTAACCATTCGTCGATTTGTTTATTCACTGCTTGAAATGAGAGTCTTCTTGCAGGTTGGTAGACTGGAATGTCGTCCTTTAAAATACATAATTCTCATGGATACATCCGTAGTTTCATTTTTTTCTGGCTTGTAACTGGAAATCAGCTCCGATAATTCTTTTCTTACTTCTGGACTAGAAATGTGCTCTATTTCAATTTCATCTTGTGGTCTTGCCTCATATAGCTGCACATGTATGGAAAATATTTCTACGTCTTCTCTTGAAATTTAACACCTTTTTTGGCGAAGTCAAGTGAGGCTTGTTCTAAAATGCCTGACCCAATAATTGTCTGAAAATCTAAATATGACGTAAGCACCACATGCCATGTCAGAGAATATTTTTGTCCATTCAATTCAATATCTTGCCGATATGACCCTTTTGTTTTGACTTGTGATTTTCTGAACCAAATAATATAATCGTTTCTCTTGAAAGTTCTGAAGGTTTGATGATTTGTTTGCTACTATCTTCTAGGAGGAGTGTGACTGAACTACCAGTGTCGATTAATATATCGAAAGTTTTGCTTCTTAAAGCTACTTTTCTTGTTCTCATTTTCTCTAGTGAAAGTTCAGAGCAAACATGTGCAATAGGTGTCAAAGGCTTGTTACTTTTCGTATTTTTGGGTCATCGTGGACAATCTACGCCAAAATGTCCTGGTGTCTGGCAGTAACAATTCACAGGTCACCATGATTTATTCTTCAAGGCGTACGAGTTTCTATTTAGCTTCTCGAACTTGTTATTTCCATCCTGGAAATTCGCTGATCTTCGTGGGTAATTCTGAAATTTATTTGCTCCATGAACTTCATCTTTCCTTCTGAAGAATGGATCTGATGCTTTTGGTTTCAAATGCCCTCCTGACATCGTCATACAGTTCGAATTTTCCCGCTAAATCAGCAGGTGAATTTAAGGATGACTACTCATCAAAAAAGTGATTCTGAAACTCTGGTGGTGCCTCCCGTTTCATCTGGTCCGCGATGATCAGTTCACGTAACTTTTTGTAGGTGTCTATTTTCAGGCCTGTTAACAATCCATCAAAGTAAGTCTGGAATTCATGATAGAAAATCTTGTCATGTTTTTTCAGGAAATTTTTGATGTGAAACAAACAACAGTCGAAGTTTCTCCTGGGACAACTTGAATCTCTGTAACAGCAGATTCTTGACATGGTCGTAATCGTTCGATTTTTCCTCAGGTTATCGAGCAATTAAATGAGCAATATCTAGAGGAATTAATCCTAGTAGCTTCTGAAGCCATTGCGCTTTTGGAAATAACGTTAAATTGGCATGGTGCTCAAATATCGTTAAATTTTAAACTTATGTCATCTTTCATGTTGAATTAGTGGAACATCTCTTGCGAAGCCTTATTTGTTACTGAAATATCTGCCGAGTTTTCATGGCCAATATTTCTTTGAGTTTGGATTTTCAACTTCTCAAGTTCGTGCTCATGTTCCTCCTTCTGCAATCGCTCTTCTCTTTCGTTTTGTTTTTCTACTTCTGCTAGAAGTCTGCCCTCAATGATACTATCTAACATCACTTTGGCAATCTCCGCTTTTCAAAATCAGATCTTTAATTTTGGGTTTCGTCAAGTCGGCTTCAACGGTTACGCCGAATTGTTTCGCGAGGCCAATTAAATCTTCTTTCTTGCCTTTATTCATGCATAAAACAAATATTTTTATCAACAATTCAACTGTTTTCTTTAATTCAAAATGCTATTGGAATGAATAGAAAATAAAATGCTCTATCAGAAAACCATGAGTAACTTTCAGCAATAAATTTCAAATAGTAAGAATATCGGATATTTCATTTGAGATCACAAGCAAATTAAAAAAAAAAAATTTTAGTTATACTCTGTTTCACCCTAACTTGGTAGTAGTGTATATTCTAGGCATGCCGAATCACAGTCGTTGTCAGGGGAACTGGGTTACTTTAAAGTACAAAGTGACTAGAAATGCAGATCGCTGGCGAAACTTTATCTTGCAAATTTTTCGCCAAATAGTAAATATTTATTTACCTTATTATATTATCACTTTATCGGAGAATTAATTGTTTCCTTATTTTCATTATTTTTTCAATATTATTGATTCATTATTTTAATAAATCATTAATGTTATTTCATTTCGTTTCATCGTTTCTTAAAAGATAACCCTAAATCTTTTAATATTCGGTAAAGCGTAATTCGGCAATGTTTTTCGAAAAGATATCTGTAAAATCGCTCACATTTTTTAAAACTTTATCCAATGTTGAGATCTCATTTCTACGAAAATATGCATGGATTTTTCTTTAAATACAGGATAATGTAAAATCATTATATTTTACAAGACCTGAATGCTTACCTTACTGAGCCTGGTCATTTCTTTCCAGGGTACTTAAAGGACTGGATGCCTTTATTTCTTTTTTCAAAAGGAAAACTTTTCATTGCGAAACACCTGTAAGCTGCGAAACTTTATCGACGATTTGATTGATAGAATCTTGAGGGTTTTCTCGGTGTAACGTTTAAATAATAACGTTTAAGAATAAACGTTTAATATGTTTCTGCATGCTGCACTTTTTGTAGGTTTCACTCGTTTTGAAGGTGTGCACAGCGTAGTCCGTGATAACATTTTCACTTTTTCAGACATTTTAGAAGTGAATAAAAATAACGAATCGAATAAATATTCAACAATCAAAACTAACTACTAATGTGATTAATAGTATCGAAAATATCAGCTGGTAAAAAAGCGAGAATAAAAAAGTACGAAAGATTATAACGGTTGCGAACTGAATGAAGCTGAGTTGGCGGAGACGTAATAGAAAAGCGCGCCAAATATTTGGCCTTGAAGACCGGTTCTAGCCAAAGTGGAATTCATTATGTCAATCTTTTAGTTTTATTCGTTCGCTTTATTTACAAAATACTTAACAGATAAGCACTTCTAACATGAGAATAATTTTAAATACATATTGATAAAAAAAGGATTTCTGTAATTTATGATATTTAATAAATTTCTGCGCATTTTAACTATTTTAAAGTTGGAATTGATGGGGAACTCTTTCCCAACGCGAAGCGTCACATTTTCTACCTTTTACAATACTGTCAACTTACGGTGAAACAGAGTATAATATTTATTCATTCAGCTAGGAAAAATTATTTAAATATCAGTTGTCTCATTTCATTGTAATAAATGCAAAAATAGTTTGAAAGAAAAAAAAAAGATTTAAACAGTATAAATCTTGTTTTAAAAACTGTGATTAAATTTGTTAAAATATGAAAAAGAATTTAATCATTCAAAATTCTTTATATAAAAACCTAAACAATTAGATTAATATAGAAGTTAATTACTTCAAAAAAAGAGCTCTTTTTTTTTTTTTTTTTTTTTTGCACTTTTTAAAAAAAAGCACATGTAAAATCTTTAACCAGCAAATTCTAAAAATGAACACACGTTTGAATGGAAGGCATAATAATTCAGTCAAAAGATACATAAATGAATTCTTAACAAGCTGAGAGGCGTAAGCGAAAATCAGTGATGCAACAGAACGAGTGCCAACCAAGAAACATACAGAATACGATAAATCAATTCGTGTTTAAATGAAAATATACAAATAAAACTCGAAATATTACGTTCAATTTCCTTAATATTTAAAAGATATACTTGCAGAGAATTTTGATAGTTCCGATTATGTATACACAAATAGAAAAATAGTATTTCAAAAAATATAAACTCGCATTATACTTTAAAAATATGAATTATTCCTTTTACTCAGCTAAAAACAATTTTATAAACAACAAGACTGCGACTCTGAAATTCTTTTGAAGTCTTTCTTCAAGATTTTTCTTTTGATGAAAACGACAAAAACACAGTACCTGTTATAGCGATCTCTCACTGGTGTTGTATGAAACGTTTTAAGATATTTTAGTTAATAATTCTCCTTGGAGATCGATGTTTAGACGGAGACACTGCTGATCGCCGCTGTTGAAAGAACTTCTGAAATATATTGAATGCATACACTGGAGATGAAATTAATGGACTCTCTGAAGGTGTTTTAAGAACTTGAACGACGAGATGACTCCACTTGAACAGGATTGTTAGTATTGAGAAGCAAGCCGCGCGTTTTCTTTAGCGATGATTCAAAATCCTGGCCAAACCCACAAGTTTGTAGGACAGGATGGGACAAAATGCCCATTCAATCCCATTTGGATCAGCGCAAGATTATTAACCACACATCGATATCGGACACGAAGAACCCTCTCTCTTTCCTTCTCACGCGCGAACGCCAACAGCTCGCTTTTTTATTAAAATTTATGGTCATATGACTTAGCCATTTGGATTAGTAAAACCCATGGTGCCATCTATTAAAATACAATAAAACTAAATTGAATTGGATACATTCAGTATAACAGTGGAATGGTAATGGCCTCTAATTAAATCTCTACATTTATAAAATAGCGATATTCAGAATTTTATAATTCAAATAGATTTTCGACGCAAAAGAGTTAAACGTTTTAAATTAGTATCTCAATAATATTTTATTTAATAAGACTCGTACGACCAAGGGTCTGTAAAAAAACCTTAAGTTTCTGTTATTTATTATAATATTTATACGCTCAAATTACATAAAATATAATTATTCACTTCATTTAAACAATACTTATTAATCAATTAACTTTTTTTGACGAGTCTACTCGTCATGGGAAATATACGACATTTTGCATTATGGCGAGTTTATTCATCAGGAGTAGTAAGTACTGACAACATACAGTTTGAATTACAATTTTAGTAAAAACTCAATCATATTCGTAAATTTCCAAGATATTTAAAATATTTTGGGGCCAATTCGAAATCAAAGGAATAAATATAAGACTATTATGCGTTGTACCATGCTTTTCTCAGTACCATTCTCTAACAATAAATTAAAATAATAAATTTATTTTTTATGTTAATTTAATTCATCCATATTTAAAAAAATGTATGTTTTTTCAAGTAAATAAATAAATATGATTATTGAAGAAAAAAGAAAAGTCATTTCATTACAACATAATTTCATATTACATATAGTCTATGTTTGACAAAAAAAAAAAAAAAAAAAAAAAACTCGTTAGCTCTAAATTTTTCCAACACAATTTAGATTCACATTTTCTGAAGAGGTCGAAACAGTTAACTGGTTAAATACGTATGTCTATTATCAACTGTTTAGAAATTAGATGCAGAGCTACTATTAAGAGTCATTATCTTTTATATATATTAAACTATTTTATCTAAAATAAAACAGAATTATTGAAATAATACATATATTTTAAAAGTCACAGAAACCTTTTTCTTGTATTTATTTATTTATTTAGAAAATATTATGTTTCAAACAGACCCCCACATTATAAATTACACTTGTCTAGATTTAGTTTACAGTGAGAATTAATTTGATTTTTTTTATTTTGAATTATTACCAATAAGGCGGCAGCATGTTGATGACAACTATTTTTTCAAATATATTATATATATATATATATATATATATATATAGTAATAAAAATCAAGTTAATAGGAAAATCAAATTAAACCAAATAAAAATAAAAGAAACCGACCTGAAGACTTTTTCAAGGGTTACCCTTAGGCAGGGATTCAAAAAAAGGGATTTTTTCTGTGAAGGAATGCAAACTAGACAGTTTAATAATGATTCCTCGTGACCCAAAAATCCCCTGAAATTAGGCCCAAGAGATATACAATTTTAACACAAAGGAAAATACAAAACAATAAATTAGAAGAATATATCCACTAATAAGCAAAAATGCAATAACAAAAATACCATATAATAACACCCAAACCAGTAATGAAACAAAAAGGAAAAAACATACCAGCAGCAGGCAAAGAAATTTTAAGCTATCGATTGTGATTCCCGTTTTTTAACACCTCCAAGCTAACGCATTTAAGGTAAAAAAAAACAATTTTAAGTTCTTAGCGTCATCTATTGAGTGATCTAATATGCAAGGAAAGTCCTATTTTTATTTTAAGTAAAAAATTAATCCCAAATCATACATTATTTAATTAAAAAGTTGATATTGCAGTACTTACTGGAAAATTCATAATTAAATTTTTAATGAAGTTATTTGATGCTTCAATATAGGAATTTGTATTATTACAAATCCTTTTGATCCTGTTAAATTGTGAGAAAATTAAATTTTTGAAAATTTTAGAGTTTAGATTGGAATGATAGTTATATAGTTTTATAATTTTAAAGTTGAATTCATCCCTTTTATCGTAGATACCAACTATTGTTTTATATCATTAGCAATTTCGATTTTTAAATCCAGAAAAGTGGCCTCAAGTTGATTTTTATTTGTTTCTGTTAGAATTAAATCTTTTGGATAGCAATTAGTAACAATATTAGTATTGTCTAAGTTTATCAAAAGCAGGTCATCAATATACCTCCAACCGTTTATTAAATTATATTTAATTATTTTTTCTCATGGTAATGTTGGAAAATATTAGCTAAAGCACTAGAGAAAGCTGTTCCCATTGGAATGCCCTTTACTTGTGTATAAAAATTAATTCCATTAAAAACGTAATTTTCAGTAATATTAAAATTACATAACTCTAGCCAGTTATTTTTAGGAATAACATCTTCATTTAAATATTCGTCATATATAAAAGTACAGACCTTTATTAATTTTTTATGAGGTAGATTGGTGTATAAATTTTCGAAATCATAAGTATTAAGTTTATTAATGTTGTTATCATTAAGAAAATCCAGTACTTCTTTGTTACTAGAAATTATAAAATTGTCTTCATCTCTGATTTTGTCCAGGATAATTTTTAAGTATTTCAAGAAATGTTTTCCCGTAAAGTAATTGTAACTGCCAGTGCTACAAGTCACGAATCTTAATTTTAATGGATTTTTATGAAATGTAACTGTTGGGAATAAATAAGGATAGTTTAGAGAGCAAGTCTTAATTTTATCTAATTCCTATTTCGTTTCCTTTTAGTTTTAGTTTCGTTTTCA
>JAPMOR010084905.1:168497-215344 GCA_026543865.1 Argiope aurantia
ACCATCTTGATGCAAATCGGCCAGACATACAGCTTCACACACATTGGAAACGGTAAGGTTAGTTATCAAGATATAAACACATTTCTTTTTCAAGCTGCGTATTTCATACTTGTCTGCAGCAAAATACAGTTTTTTGATATTTTCCCAATGGTCATCAAATATGGTATCTGTGTACATATATAGAAGTAGTTTACGCAAGGTGTCCATGTCCAAATCTTCAATGACGACAACATTGTTGATGTTTTCTTTCATGTCTTTCATAAACATTGCCTTGAAGACGGGTGATCTGGCACTCAGAATTATCTTATGGGCTTGAATAAACACGGTATCAATTTGAAGACTCACATCGAAAAGTGTTCCAGTATCCAGTATGCTTTTCAAATCAGCTTGTAACACTGTAGCAGAAACTGGTTCATTTTTTTTAAATGTCATCGAAAGATCTTCAGATTCTTTCATTAAAGGTCTAGCATTTTCACAATAGCTAATAATAGAAGATTCATCTAAAACTCTCCCAAGTGATAAGGCAAGATAGCATTTTAAATGTAACGTTTTTGATAACAGCAGGTTTTTACATTCAAGCCATTGGAGTGTCTTGATAATCGAAGGAAACACTCTGGTTATTTCCCAATAGTCCTGGTTAAAAACGAAATTGTCACTAACTTCATTTAAAGCCTTCCCTTCCACGTCTAATACGGAGACTTTGAGAACGCAAAGGCACTTGCTGCCACCTGTTTTAGAAATTTCAATATGGAATTGCTCAGCAAAATCGATTCCATCCATAAATCTGAGATTCAGTTTTATCGTACCGTAAAGATCAGACTTTTCTATGCATTCCTGCAATTTGGAACCACATTTGTCGAGGGTGTTAAAGTTAAGTAAAAAGTATTTGCGTTTCACTACGATTGTGGAGCACATAAAAAAATTTCCTTTCTCAGAACTGGTTGTTGATCGAAATCGAATGGTAAGAGTATCTCCTGGAAGAAATGCACTTCGTCGATTTCCAAATATAGCATCCTTTGATACTACCAATTTAGAATCTGAAACAAATTCCTCCTCTGAAGAGTCAATTGTTTGGAAAGATATTTGCGTTTTTGTGAAAGTAAATTCCGAATAATCATCAAAATTTATAATTTTACATTCAACGTCAGCAAATTTATGTAGCAATTTTAAACAACACTTGATTCCACATACATTGAAATCGGGTGATGTAATATCTTCGATACAATAACTGAAATTTTTAATTTTCCAATAAACATCCAAGTGGCATTCATCTTCTGGATAGATTTCAGATGTTGCCATTTTTGATATTTCTTCTCCACCAAAAGGAAACAACTACTCGCATACTCAGCACTTCAGCATCTAACCAAGTGGTGACGGTTGTAAGGTTTTAATATTGATCATAAATTAGTGCGTATCCTTGAAATGTTGATACTACGAAATCGCGTGTTTATCCAACACACGCTGTCTATCAGATGGATCAAATAAAGCAGCATCATATATTATTTTATTTCTTATTAATCTTCTTCGTGAAGAGAGAAGCATCTTAATAGATTAAAAACTGACAGTTCATTTCATTTCCTTTCAGAAATATACTTCTCACTTTTTTTTTTTTATCGTTGCTATACGTAAACTTCTTTTCTCGATCGAAATGACCGCTTGATGAACTCGTTTGAATGGCAATTATTTTTATATTTCGCAGCTTGTAGGATCTGCACAAAAAAATTGATAAGCATGTTTGGTAAATATATATATACACCATAATTTTTAAAATCGTCTTTTTTTGAAGAAGTAGAAGAAAGAATTTTTATTATATTTTACCCATGGAATAGAATATTACTAGTATTGATGTATTTAAGTATATAGTAGCCCTAGTCAACACATTATAAGGCCCCTCTTTTAATATCAGATCAATTTAGTTTTAAATTTCCACACATCTTTTACTTATCATGTTAATATTTTATCCTTAATTCAGTCTTCCAAGGTGATCTCGTTCATATTGTCAAGGGCAAAAATATCCGCCTCCTGGAACCCCTGTTTTGTACGTATCAGCAATTATCGGGTAAGAATCCTAGAACTCCAGATCCATTTACTATGTTACTTGTGTGCAGGGCCGGCCATCTGGAAGTTGCGGTGGATGCTATGCACCAGGTCCCACGATTGAGGGGGCTTCAAGGCGATCAAAAACTAAAATAATGTTCCGCACAGTAATAGAGGGATGGAAAAAAAGAGGAAGAAATTTAATTAGAAAGATCGATAAGTTTGTGAAATATGCAAAGTTTACAGATATATTACAGTCTAGTGCAAGTGTACAAAATATTATAAACATAAGGTAAGCAGATTTACGGTCATTTACGTCACCGACTAAGCATCACATAACATTTTGAAAATTCATACTGTAAAATGTTTAATATTGTTATATCTAATCATGCCCAAGCCAAGGAAATATCCCTGTAGGTTCCAAAAAAGAAAATTAACAAGAAAGAAAAAAGAAGAAAAACAAAATTTTAAGAAATCATGATTAGGTTTGTCTTTTTGTCTCTGAAGTAATTCTGGAAATGAAGTTTCTTTGACTTCAGAAATTACAATTCAAGCTTCAACTAAACAAATTACACAATTCTACAATAAAAATGAGTAAACTGAAATTTGTTGAAGAATTGTATGTTTATAGAAATATGATAGAATCAGAAAATAATGACAATAATAGGTATGGTCAAGTGAATATAAGTGATCCAGGTTTATGATCAAATATTATAACCGATAAGTTTGGAACACAAAGGAGTTTTTGCTAAGAATGTTCAATGAGATCGTTTTCCACTTCGTATTGCTTTAAAAAATACCAAATGATGAAACCCAGCTTCACAACTGGTTAATTTATTCAAAAATACAAGACTTTATGTTTTGTTTTTGTTGTGTATACTATTTTCCAAAAGAAGCGGAAATGAACAATCTATATGATGTATAGGCGGCTAGAATAACTAGAGAAAGTTGCTAACTGGAATTGCTAAATGTTTAATATTGATAGACCTAATCATGTACATGCCAAAAAAATACCCCTGTGGGTTTCAAAAAATAAGCAGGAAAGAAAAAAAGAATACTAGATTTCAATAAGTCACAAGTAGGTTTGTTTTCTTGTCTCCGAAGTAATTTTGGTAATAAGATTGCTTTGACATCAACTGGAGAATAAGGTTTGGCGCACAGTCTTGAAATGTAAAAAGCTTCAACTGGAGAAAAAAATTCCTCACTAACTTCACAGTCTTGTAGTGAAAATGTAGAAACTAAGAGATTCATTGAAGAACTGTTTATACAAATATGATCGAATCAGAAAATAATGACGAAAATAGCATTACCAAATATGATCAAGTGAGTATAAGTGATTCAGGTTTATGGCCAAGTTTTATAACTGATCAATTTAGAATGTTTAGTGTTAAAACTGGACCTGTACAACAGAAAGGAGTTTTTGCTACGAATGCTGAAGATAGATAATTTTCCACTACGTACTTCTTTTAAGAAATGTCAAACGGTGAAACCCACCTTCGCATCTGGTTATAGCATTCAAAAACGCAATATTCGATATTTTTTTTTGTGTGTTGTATACTATTTTCCAAAAGAAATGGAAATGAATAGTCTATTACTATAAAGAAGGAAACAGAGGAACTTAAATTACAATTTCGAAAAATTGTACATGTGATTCTGTTTTTAGAATGTAATAAATCTTCCACTTCAAAATATAGAATATTATAAATCTTCCATTTCATTCTGTTTTTAGAATATAATAAATCTTCCACTTCAAGAAACCTAAGAAATATTTCAAACACCTAATAATGGAAATTTTGTATTGGATATTTGAACTGTAGAGGGCAAGCATACGACAGCGGTATCAACATGAAAGGGAAATATTAAGGTGACAATCTAGAATTGCTATTGTTACAAACCTGCAATTCGGCTTCTCCGCACAGTTTGTTCCACTATCAGAAAGACTGTTTTAAAGTCATCATTATTAGACGGAGTCCGTGTTTCGCGTCGGAGGTCCCAGAGCTTGGCGACAAACTTGGCGACTTTGGCGCCAAAATAAATAATACCCGAAACTTCGAGAATTTTCCCGATCCGTCCAGTAGGAACCGAGATACGCCTCGAACATTCCTGATTGGTTGAGATGCTTCTAGCCCCGCCTCCTGAGACCTATAAAAGGGGCTGCAGCTGCCAGACGAAGTCAGTCCGAGTTCGAGAGCAGCGAAGTCCAAGTCAGAAGTCGTCGAAGTAGTAGTCGAGAGTCGTAGTCGGAATCAACGGAGTCAAGCTAGTGCTGAACTAAGCTGTGTGCTACTGTCTGCTGTAGAGTCTTGTTGTATGCTGCTGTATATGCTGTTGTATGCTACACGTCTCGGCTGAAGATAGTCGTCTCTGTGCTGTATATAGCTGTCGCTTTTGTGTTGTCTTCGTGTAAATAAACGTCGTTGTTTTTAGTCTACTTCTGCCTGCTGATTGAGCGTTCTCCACACCATATAACTTCCACTATCCAAACGAACCCCGGTAAAAATCCGTAACACTATAAACCCATGCAATTTATGTGCCTTACCTATCACATTCTTTTAATTTATTAACTTGTGATGTTGCTTCCAGCAGTATATATTGTAAAATAAAATTGCATATTGCAATGTTTATGTTGTTTAGAAACCAAAATAGAATCGGTTAAGGCAGTGTATGCGCAGTTTGGGCAAATTTGTACTACTGTAGAAGAATAAAAGAATTTATTGATACAAATAACGATTATACAACGGTTTCCGAAGCTGAAAGTCTATTGGATTCAATACAAGAAATGCCATTTATTTTATGTTTAATAGTATGGTTTGCAATATTGCCCAAAATTAACACTACCAATAAAATATTTCAATCAAAAATAATTGTTCTTGATTGATTTAATTTAATTTAGTCAATAAAATTAAAAGTGAAATCCGAAATTTAACTTATTTTTAGATGGAGCAAAAATGATAGCATGCAATTTGAATATTTCATAACATTATCCTGAAAAACGAATTCGAAAAAAGAATATTCCGCAATAGCAGAAAATGAAATTATAGAAAATTCAGTAGAGAAATTTGTTATTTTTTTAATACTGTAATTGATACTGTTATTCCACAGATAGTAAATAGATTTAAAAGTATGTCAAATTAATCACAGATATAAAAACTTTAGACAAACACGAATAAGAAAAATGCTCTAAAATCTTTGTAAAGGTTTATAACAACGATGTGGATGAAAACCTAGACCCGGAAATTGGTTTGCAGCAGGATTTGATTTCGAATAAAAGGGTTGTAAATAACACACAAGATATGCTGAAATATATGTTAAATAATAATTATAATATATTATTTCTAAATGTATTAGTTGTGTTAAAATTTTTCTTTACGTATGTCAGTTATTAATAAGAATGCTGATCGCTCTTTCAGTAAATTAAAATTCATAAAGAACTGTCTTCGGTCAAGCATGTGTGCAAAATGCTTAAATGCACTTGCTATATTAAGCAAAAACAAATTGTAAAAAAAGTTGCAATTATTCTGAAGTAATTAACAATAAAAACAAAATGACGCATTAAATAAATATGCAATATTAATATATGTTCGTGCTTGATTTTTTTTTTATTTTACAAGCAATTTACAACCCCCAATGTTTTTTTCACCCAGGTCCCTTTAAAGAGAAGGCCGGCTCTGCATAAACAGACAGACGGACTTTTTTCAAAAATGTATTTTTCGGACTCGGGAGAGGTCTAAAACGAGGAGATTCATCAGAAATCTCGTTCGAATTTTTTGACGATTACTATACTTTCTCTGTACTACGTATACGAGAAAGTAAAAAATTTACTTCGTAGAATAATAAAGAAAACAGATTATGCATTTTGGAACTTTTCTTTATAGAATGATTAAAACCAAAATTTTATACAGAATTAATATTTCCGTAACCAGATCGCATTCTAAAATTCATTAATTTAAGTTATTGCCATCATTAATTATCCATAGATCTAAAATTCATTAATTAAGTTATTTACAATTATCCATAATTACAAACCGACAGATGGGACATATTTGATTCAAAATTTGATATGTATCTTTATTTTTGATGCTACGTCTGCGAATCAAATTTTATTCATCTAGTTTTCTACGTTTTGTTATTATTCTCTCACTTGTGCTCGAACATACAGACATTCTGAAAAATAAATTTCGTTCAAAATTTGATTTTAAAAAAAATCTACAAATTTAGTGACGATTTGACCAAAATGTATCCTTTAAACTCTAAACGTTTTTGAATCATCTTGTCTACAAGCAGATAAAATTCTAAAAATTTGATTCTCGAATTGACGTAGATATGAACGTGGTGATTCGTCAAAGTCTCGAGTTCGAATTTTTTTGACCATTATATATGCGAGAAAGTAGAAAAAAAAAATAACATAACTTTTCTTAAGACAATCTAATAATATTTAATGATAGTTTCGATCATTTTTTTAAAAACATGAAACACTATATTTTTTAGAAATATAAAATAACATAATATAAAACTTGCAATTGGCAATTAAAAATGTTCCAAAATTAACTTAAACAATGCTTGATTTTAATTCGAATAAGTTCGATTGCACTGCACTTATAATTAAGTAAAAAGACAAAATTAAATAACTTGCAAAATTCTGCAAAACAAAATCGAGGGTTTGGGTAATATAGTGGGTCCCTAGGCAGTTGCTTACTTTTTCTATTTAATAATCCGGCCCTAGTCACAATAAAAAATATTTTAAAAAGACGGAAATCACATATATACACTTAACTAATATTTATATTCTTATATGCAATGAAATAACATATACACCAGTTAATAAAGAAGTTAAATATATTTGTACGGTAAGTTTTTAGTTTTTTTTTATAAAAAAATATTTATACAATATAATTAATTTGAATAACACAATGGAAATAAGATTTTTACAGTAAAGAATATTTTTAAATTAAAATAAAAATAAATAATATAAACTTAGCAAACCTTCATGAAGCTCATATAAGACTACAAGCTGGAAATAATCGTCAAATTTTCTTGGAAAATGAATGCGCTGAAATTCCAAAGTAAAGCTCATAGAACTTTTTCACTTTCAGACAAATCTTTTTATCTATGATGACGAGATTTATGTTAAGTGTCATCTTTATCAAAGATATCTGGATTATGTGGATTATTTAGCGAATGCACCTAGCAGGCCAAATGAATGATTATGCCACCTTTGGTATTGACGTTATCCGTAGAAACAGCTCCATGGCTTATTATCGTCGAAGCACTTCTAGTGCAAGAGGTCAAATTATGTGATATAAAAAAAAAAGATCGGTATAAAAAATAAAAGGGAAAATATATGACGACGTGACATTATTTTTACAGTATCTTATATATCAAAGGGAAGAATTTTTTATTATCTTTAATATACGCTTTTGTAATATACTTTTCATATAAGTGGTCTCATATAATGCTTAAGCACTTTATATAATTAAGTAAAATTGAACCTTAAAAGTCCTGTTTCCATAAACAATAATATCTTTATGAAATACCCTTGGTCACACTGACAGTTTTTGAAAGATAGTTCATTTTAATTCTATTATATTAAATTATCTACCATAGCGCTTCACATGATGGAATATACATTGCTGGAATATAGAGAAAGCTTCATATGATAATACTATGGGTAACTTGCATAATTAGTTCATTGATAATTCATTATTGTCAACAAAGGAAGAGTAAACACAGAATTTTCGCCATACTCCCATAAATTAAAAGTACGAGATATAAGCAGAATATTCGTATAGTGCCAGATGCGCTCAATCACATTTGCGCTAACTTATTTATTATTGCTATATGCGCTCACATTGTAGTTTTAATGTAATTAATTACCTTTGGCAGAAAAACTTGGTGACCATCTAAAGAGGCTATAGAGAGTACATATTTCTAGGTCTGTAATAGGATTTAGCTGTGATAAGATTAGATGTGATTCCTAGATTAATCACTAATTTTCCACTGTAAACCTGATTAATCATCAGGTTTACAGTGGAAAAATACTCTTCAAAGTTGAGATCTTTAAAATTTTATTTCAAGATTATTTTTTGTTCACTAGATTCTATGATAATTTTCATCCTGCAGCGTAGATTCATCATTCACAGTTATCCCAATATAAAATACCATGCTTTGTTGTTAAATGCCACATATATCCCTTAGAGATTCCAAATGTTGATGCCATTGATTTGAAATTCCTATTATTTAAATGAACGTTACGTGAAATTTTAGAAAAAATCTTTCATATAACTTATAAGGATGGTATGATGCTGAAAAAATAATTACTAACCATAACTGCATATACGAAATACTGATTTTGATTTTAAATGTAATTTAAGAAAGTAGACTATTTTTATGGACAAAAAGATTTATATTTAGACATAAGTCTTTTGTATTATTATTCAACTTTTTTTCTTTTAACATATCTTTTAAAAAATGTCTTCTATTATTGTGACTATTTCATTTAGTTACAATATTTTTATTTCATTATTTTATTTATACTATTCCTTTTTGACAAACTAGCATCTTCTTTGAGGAGAAAAAGCTGTAGAATTTTATTTCAATTCAACAATTTAAAAGAAAATAAATTTTTAGCAATTGATTGTTCTTAGATGTTGATATATTTCAGTTTTTGAATGAATTGTCTTTTAAAAATCCTGCGTTTGTCAATACCCAAAATTATCTACAGTAACTTTAACAGTGGTAATAACATATGAATGAAAAAAATTAACCAAACATTAAAGTTAGTTTGAATTAAATTCCAACAATAGAAAGCATGTTGAAAATTATGTTTAAAATGAATTTTTTTAAAATGTTAAAGAGAAAATTGTATATAGTGATGTAAAGTTTCTGAGAATTTATTTTTGGGTGCAAAATAATACTGCAAAATACTACTGTGTGTATGTGTGTGTGTGTGTGTGTGTGTGTGTGTGTGTGTGTGTGTGTGTGTGTCGATTTATTTAACACCCAGCTAATTTGTACAAAGGAGAGACGAGTATAAATAGACGTTAGACGAGGATAAATAGATGTTAACATCTCGATATAAGAGAAAAGAGACAAATTTTCCCTTCAGTTATTTTGCTATGAGATTTTTATAGGGCTTTCTTTGCCACGTGTCTACTCACGCAAGGAAGTCTTAGGTGTGCGTGAATACTAGAAATTTTTATATCTTCCTTTCCAGTTTGGAAACCACAAAATCAATAGATTTATTAAGCGCATGTTAAAATTAATTAAATAAAAATGTGGGAATTCGATCAGGAAATAAGAGAACATTTTAGAATGAAGTTAACATAATGTAGAGATTGATCAAAATCTCAAGTTCGAATTTTTGTGACGATTACTATACTTTCTGCATGCTGCGTATATGAGAAAGTAGAAAACGATGTCATAAAGAGATACTGTACATCAGGGTAGAATGAAAAAATCAATTTTTTATTTTTATTTATAATAGCGTGGAAAAGTTGTCCTTTGTTGTAGATAAAATAAATTATAAATATGAAAAATATTGGAGTAGTTATTGAGGTGACGCAAGGACGTTTAAGTTTCATAAAAACACACTTTTTGCAATTTTTTAAGGATTTTTGCGTGCCTCGATTATGAAATAAAAAGCTTTAAATAGGCGTTGTCATATGAATACAAATATAAAAACAGCTTTACCTTGGCACTGAGTAGTCGACGCAGCGGTTGTTATTGAGGTAAGGTGGAGATTTGTCTGCGTCCGATAACTAGGACAGAGCTGGTATCAAATCACTAGCTTTGCCGAGTTCAGTTGAGTTGGCGTCTCCGATCAGTCATTGATTGTTTGCTTGTGCGCTTTGCTGTGAGTAAAAATGACACAGTCTAAATTAATGAAGACAAGACAAATATCGGAGTGTTCTATTTTTGGGAAATTTAGCGAATCGCTTGAACTCACTACTTACAAATCTGTTATGAAGTGCTACTGTTATATTAGACATAACCTCAAAATTGCTTCGGAGAAGGATCCTTCTGTGACATAATAATATGTCTTATATTATATAATTATCTTAATATGTGACGCTTTAGTTCCCATAATCGAACAAATATGGTCAAGAGCTTCTATTCCCGTTGTTTCTAGCAAAAGGATTTCACAAGTGACAAAAGTTTATCATGCTAAATATAGGAATTTATTAAAGTCTAAAAGCATAAAATATTTCAAATAAGTTTGATTCCAACCTCACAGAATTTAGAAAAGAAGCTAAACTTTTATTTCATATTGCTGACTTGCATAAAAGGAAAAGCGTGTCAGTTATGGAATGAAAGGCTCTAAATGATCAACGCTCTAACAAGAAAATGGTTATAGGTAATATTGATATCACTACCGCAAGCGTTCTGAAGAAAAAAGAAGCAAGAAATATTAAAGAAATACAGAGAATAGTTATGTTTAATCAAGAACAGACAAAAAATACTAGTGCATCAGAAACGATTACAGGCGACAATGACAACGTTGAAGTACAATAGTGTTCTTTACTCAAAGAGGCACACCAACCAGATCCATCAAATAGATAAGAAGAAATAAAACTACCAGGTGCCTGTGTGGTTTAACTTTAAGTTAAAACTTTCATGTACGCATGGCTTCAAACATCTTTATAATCTTATCATATTCACGCTATCTCTCTGACGATCTCAAGAACGTTATAGATCAGATTATTGAAAGAAATGAGTACTTTGCTACTCCAGAAAACATCCTTTTGTCCATGTTAAGTGATGAACGTAAAATTCAAAGAGAACTTGATTTACGACGTCTTTTAAAAGCAAAAACAGAAGGTAAAGACTGAGTCAGGTTTAATGTTCCAAAGATAAACTTCGATGTAAAGGATTACATCGACATGATGTCGTGGTTTGAAAATGATGTAACTATTCCCCCCTCCCCTCTTGTTAAAACATGTTTCTAGAGACGCTCTGAAAGACTTTATACGAAAGACATCTGAAGTTGAACCAAATAGTATAGGGGACTCGGTTATGGACTATCCCCGGTTTCCTTTTCACATGCAAGCAGCGAAAAGAGCTGGGAAACTGGCGGTCCAATCGGCTCAAAATGTCTATGTTTCAATCGCAAGGGAACCATAGACATAAGAGCAGAAATTGACTCACGTGTGAATATGCGAAATTTAATAAATAACAGTTTAATGTGGCAATAAAATAGAAACAAACATACTGCAGCAGTAATATTTGAATAGAAGTAAGAAACACAATATTTGACATAAAAATGTTTTTATTATTTTTATACTTTGTAATTAATAATTTTTTCCAATTGTAATGCTTGTATATCTATTTAAAATCATCTTTTGTAACATTATATGAACGAAAAATTTATAAAAATATTTTATTAAAGTTTATAATTTTTCAATTTTTTTTTACAAACTTTAAGCTTTTTGCGGCACCTCGAGAGTCGAGATATTGCTGTATTTCAACCAGAATTTTTTGGAATTCTTTTTAAACCTAAAAGCTAAATTTTCTCCACTATTATTAAACTAAAATCTAAGAAAAAATTTTATAGTCCCTGTTTACAAATTTCATGCTCTTTCAACACCTCAAAATAATGTAATATTGCAACCAATTTTTTGAAAAGTGTTATTGAACCTAAAAGTAATTTTTCCGCACTATTATCAAACTAAAATCTAAAAAAATTTTTTTTTTAAATAACGCCATTTTTGTTTTATTCTATTGTACATATAGCATTTTGAGAATGAAAATGATAAGTTGCATCTTTTAACAAGAGAACTGGCGAATTACTTCCTGTTAATTCAAGAAAGAAAAAAATTTTAATTGAAATTTAAAGAATACTCTAATTTATTTTTGTTCCTTCACAAATTCTTTCTTAATTATTTAAAATAATAAAATTAAAAAATGGCATATTTTTAAACAATTACAAGACGTAGATATTTTCAAAATTTCTTTAGCCCTTTAAGAGGAACGTTGAAAACATTCGCGCCAGACCTGCACAAAAGCTCTAAGCATACATAGTTTCGAATTTCACATAATTTAAATCAGGTTTCGAGTGATGTTGATAATTATGTTTTTCAATAATTGTATTGATTTTGTTCAATAACTGTACACGAGTTTTTTTTAATGAATTATGCATAAATTTTAAAATAATTGTAGCAATAAATTTGTTGCTCATATAAAAATCTTTGGGATAGTGGTAGGCCAGATTTCTATGAGGAACCGTCGTGTAAGCCGGTCTGGTGAACGTTAAATCCATCAGGGCCAAATGTTTTCCCTCGAGTGTGGTGTGGAAGTTTGGAGAGAGAGGACTCAACTCAGGTGTCCTTCTCGTTATCTAACCATGGTTCAAAAGTACGAGGCCCGTCCCAAAACAGCTCTAGTGTAGCTTTAAAGGCGGGACGTTAATATTACTGCACTAAACTAGGGATAGTGGCTGATGGGTTTATCATGAGTTAATGCCATTTGTGTTCGCATCATAGGTTTACTCGAGTTAATTACCTCTGGCTGGAAAACTTGGCAAACATTTAGAGTGGCTTACAGGATGCCTGTTTCTAGCTCTGATAAGAGAGTGATTAATGGTTAAAGTCTTTTTTTTCATATGATAATCATTTTTTTCACCCTTAAATTCATAATAACTATTTAAAATTGCGAGAAACATCTTTAAAATCTTGTTTCTTGATTAGATTTAAAGCACTAGACTTAAGAAGCAGTACCTAAATTTTATTTTTGGGGAGAAATTCAGTGTTTTTTAGTGTTACCGAGAAACGGGTAATTTTTAATCTACATTTCAGATTCCAGCCCTTTTTTTGTGAAAATTTGACTGCTACATACATCTATTGCGAATTTAAAATGAGGTTGCCATTGATTTTAAATATTTATTATTAAAATGGACTTAGCACTAAATTCCATATGATTTTAAATATTTATTATTAAAATGAATTTAGCACTAAATTCCATATGAAATCTATGATTTTGTATATGAGAGAGGTATGACAATAGATAAATAATTAGTAATAGTAATGATATAATACTGATTTCCATTTAAAAATTCAACTTATGAAAGAAAATGTTTCTTCAGATATTCAGATTTATAATTGAGATATTTGCAGCATTCTTCATTTCTTTTTGTAACTTATGTCTATTAAATAATAAACAGTCTTCTTTTATTATGATGTTTCCTTTATAGTTACAACATATTCACTTTTTTTACCTACCCTATATATGTTATTACTTTCTGAAAAATTAGTAAAAAAAGTTATGCTTTAAGAAAAAAAAATCTGTAGAATTTTATTTTGAGTCAAAGATTGAAATGAAAATAAAGCTTTAGGAATGCAAAATATGTGAAGAGTACTAAATATGCTGAGAATAATCCAAAACAAGGATTCAAAAATAAGTTAGTTTAAAAATAAACCATCAACTTCGGCATCTCATGCTCCCTTTAAGAATTATTGTGCCTGTGTGTGTGTGCAATGTAACATTCATAATTCGATTCCCTTGACAGTATGAAATATACTGATCAACCAAAAAGAAATTTCATTTATGTTATCGTTTCTTTAAAAAGCGTAAGCATATTTTGTAGAAAGAGAATCAAAGCTTGTAAAATTTGTAAAAAATACATCAACTTTTTACTTTCTCATATGCGAAATGTACAGAACGTCTAAAAATTCCAACTCAAGATTTTGACGAAACTCCGTGTTTTAGATCTAACTAAATTCGGGGGGGGGGAGAAAAAAAATTTTTTTGGGGGGGGGGGAAATGTCTGTTTCTCTCTATCTGCGACAAAGATAGCTCAAAAATGCTTTGAAATTTGGTATACTTTGCATCGAATTTGTAGATTTCTGTCAAGGTTTTAATGAAATCCGTTTGTAAGAAGTCTGTCTATTTGAATCTATGTTAAATCACTGCGTCTTTGAATTTGCACTATGTAAGTCATCGCGTTTGCATGTTCAGACCAACCAAAAGTCAAATCCTCGTTGGATTTGCTTAAAAATTTCATAATTGTCTACACTATAGATGCTAAATCTGTAAATTGAATTTTATCCATTTTGCTCATTTTGTTTTGTAGTTATCATGACTCTTATTCGAGACACACTGTTTCGATACTTTTCGTCCCCAATGTCCCGTCTTCGCTAAGAACTCAAGTTAACTCTACAGAACGTATTCGTGACTTCGAAATGGAACGTTTTATTTGAATTTTTAAATGTTACTAGATGGCGCTAAAATTTGATCATGGATTTTGTGATTATAAGTGTAATTTCGTGTAAAATTTTTGTTTCGTTCGATTAGGAGAAAACAAATCCAGAACACAAATTCTATTTCCGGATACAGTTAACCGCATGCCAGGCATTAATAGCCAAAACACTCGCCCAGGATAATCAATAGATTCAGTAAAAATGCTAAATTCACGCCAAATATAAATATTTCGTAACTATTGTTCGCCAAAGCCATGTCAGATATTTTCTGGGACAACAGTTTTATTAGCAAACTAGCCGCCTTTGGCGACCAGCCGGTTCGCCAATATTACCGCTCGCTACAATTTTCAATTAAAAATTTTAAGTAACTGGTCTCTTAATAGATTCTCAAAGAAAACATTTTTAATCTTCAAATTTTGATAGTCATACCAAACTAATACTGTTGTTTAGATCGTTTCGTTCAATTTACTATATATATTTTGCTAATTTGTTGTCATTTCCGGTAATTTGTTTGCTAATTTGTTGTCATTTCAACTTTAATCTAAAGTGGAAATAATGAAATTGCAATTAGTATAAAGATATTTTTTTAATAAAACCAAGCGTTTTATTTTATTTATCATCTTTCTTGTTATTAATTTATTATTATTATTGAATATGGGTATTGCAAACAGAATCGGTCGGTATTTAAGTCTTATGTGAACTACAAAATATTTTTCATAATTTATGTAATATCTCAAAAAATAATTCAACAAAAACTTCTCAGATTCAGCATAAAATTCAGTTGTTAGTTTAGCTTTCAAAAGGATTGAAATGAAATCAATAATAATATTTTGTTCCGGCCTATAAATATATTTCAAAAATTAGGAAGTCTAAATTTAATGCAGTAAGGTATCATATTCTGAGAAATATTCTGGACACACCAAATTTTAAATAAATCAATTTATTTTTTTAATGAATAAATGAATTTATTTTTTTTATGAATCTATTTTCCACGATCAACTAAGACTTATTTATGATGTTTTGAATATTAAAAATTTAGAAAAACTCAACATTTTCATAATCTTAGGCCAATTAATCTTGAGAAACCTGCGCGCTGCTTGGCGTATTTTCTTTGAAACGATCGATGGAAAATCGAAAATTATCCTTCTTTTATTGAATAGTGATATTCAAATTTTCATTAATCAGTCAGTTTAAGTGATTGATTTAGTTGATTGGAAATTAACTCTTTTTATTTAAAATATTAGTGTTTCAAGAACATTTTGTTAATCCTGATTTCCACAGCAGAAGCTTTATGTAAAATCAAAAATTCGTTATTTATTAGAGCATTTATTGAATCAAGTTACATAAAATATAATCATTTTCCCTTTAGACCATTTTAGCAGATCTGTGTCTTACTAAAGGTTTACAAAATAGCTGTGTGGCCCTGATTTGAATGGATATCCTGTTCATATTAAACAAAACTTGCCTTAAAATAAAACTGATTTATTGAATTAATAATATAGAGTGTAAAAGATCATAAAATAATTTTTCTTGAATTTATTTTTTAGAAAAAATAATATTTCATATTTGTTTCATTTCCGACAGACACGTGGCGATTTTTGCAGATTTCATTTCAAAAAAAGATTTAATTTATTTTTAACTGGAGCTTTAATCAATGTGATGGCAACACTTTGAAAAGAGCTAATTTTTTCCCATGAATGCGAAACGTGCTCGTGCAGCTTAAATTTTATTTTTATTTTGAACGAAAAAAATTGTTGAAATATATAGATAAATTATTTATTTAAAAATTCATTAAAAATAGAAATTTAATTTTAAGATTAAAACATTGGTATCATTTAAAAGATAAATTTTTGATCTTTAACTTCATGTAAAAATCTTTTTTTGTGCGGTCATATTGTCGGAAGTTATAGCAGAAACACGCCAAAATTTCGCCTAATTTTTAAATAAATAAAATTCTAATTAAAAATTCGAAAAAGTAACCCCCAGGTGCACATTCCCGGCCTCCAAGGTATACACGTGCCAAATTTGGTAGCTGTAAGTTAAATGGTCTGGCCTGTAGAGCGCCAACACACACACACACATTGAGTTTTATTATAAGTATAGATATAGATATAGATAGATGAGTGAGAAAGTTTTGGGCAGACCACTCCCGCTCGTTTGTTCATTTAAATGCAAAAAATTTTGTATGAAAAACTATAACAAGTAAACTAAAGTAGCAAACATTGTATAAAAAGCTAGGAACACAGAGTAAAATGTAATGAGTACGAACCGAAACGAAACTATCGTGTGTTTGGTACGCAATTGAATAAAAAAATGCGATTTGTTCGGATATCGCTCAAAATAGAAAATTTAAAATTTCTCCTCCCTTATTAAATCTTGGTTCTGATTTGAACTATTGTTCAAAAGAATTAGCTAAATAAATTTCCCTGTAAAATTAATAGTGAAATTAAAAGTCTTCATTCGGAAATAATAAAGAAGAAAAAAAATCCGAGCTAATTCCATTAATCTAAAAGTAGAACTAAGCCGTTAAAAAAAACATAATTATTCAGGTTTACATAACAGATAAAATATCGCTTGTTTCTAGTTTCATTCAAGGTCAAACAATGTCAAAAGTAGAAACGCCACACGTTTTTGTTGCAGAATTTATGAGAAAGAAAACCCATTACTTGCAGATGATCCCTAAAGTGAATGCAAAATCTGTATATTAATCGTAATGAATTGCTTTTGGAACGCATTCAATCCGATCGTATATCAAAAATATCCCAGGATTTGTGATTAGTTCAGAAAAAGTTTGGAGAAACACCGCGCCGGCGATCATCTTCAAATCACAACATTTCTGTTATTAACTCATGTTATACTTCCATCAACAAAGGAAATTAGTCAGCCATCTTGTTTGATATTCAGTTTTTATGCTGTTTAAAGAAGTTCTTCATGACAGCAATTCATTATCGGTAGGAAATTTAGAACTCATTGAATATTTTTATTTCAAAAATGGAAAATATATTGTTAAGTTTGTTGCTTAATGAAAGTAAATTATAGCTTTAAAATAATTGCTTAATTGCTATAAAATGCTTTTGAAGTTAGAAAATAAATTAATAAATTATCAATGGTTACTTAATGAATACAAGAAAATAATCAAAGAAAAATTAGAAACGGGAATAATTTAAAAATGCTCTGAAATAATTATGAAAATAAAAAAGAGCTATTTTTACTCCTCTGTTTGCCGATTTGAGGGATATATTACGGAATTCTTAAACTCAAGTTTTGCATGCTTTCTAGAAAACAACCCTTTTTCTTAAACTTCAAACTATAGTTTGCAGAGCATCTTAAATTCTTAAAACTAAAATAATACTCCAAGCATTTTAGAATTCCATTGGCTTGTTTATTCTTTCAACTTAACAGCGTATCTTACAAACATTGCCAGATTCCAGAAAGTTTACATTTGATCATCAGCTATTATATAAAAAATAAACGAAATAATATTAACAATATGTTTATCAAAGAAAAAATTGTTTGCTTTTACTTTTTAATAATATTTTAACGGAAATAAAAATCGTAGCAGTTATAAAATGTCTGAAAAGGAATTGTCTGCAAAATGTCTATTAACAGATTTAAATTATGATATTTACCGAACACTCAAGGTTCCGGATTGAACACGTAATATGGATGTTACCGTGATATGGAGATTACTTAATAATTGATTGTGTTTAGTTCTGTGGAAATTTTAAATTGAAAAGTAAACTGATTTTAACTTATATTTCGGAAGGTGGGAAAAAAGAAATTTAAAGCTATTTTGTTCCTCTTATCCCTGTAATTCACCCTGTCAAGGAGATACGATGTGCATATCGCTTATAACTGTTCGTTTAAGGACAGAAATGCCAAAATACTTAAACGAATATTTAATTTCAGGGCCTAACTTGTATAGCAACTCATTAGAATCATTTTAAGACTCGGGCCGCATAAAATAGTTTTTGAACAGATATAGAAGTATCTTTCAGTCGATTTTACTTGAAGAAAATTTGAAAAATTATTTGAAATTTATTTGGTTCGGAAATGATGAAAATTCTAAATTCCAAAATGTCACACTTGTCTTTTCGAATTTGTCAGTCGCCTTTTTCCGTAAGCAGGAACTATTAATTTTCTCATAAGAAAATATAAAAAGAAACATAGTGATGTCGTATAAATTCTAAATGATTCCCTGTATGTAGATGACATTCGTCAAGGAACTCAAAAGATAATGAAGCTGACTGTACAGCAATAGCCTTATATTCAGCTACTGCTGTAGAGATTTTGAAAGATACAAAATTACATCTTCGCAAAAACAGCAATTGTAAGTTCTTGTTGGGATGAAGCGAGCGGACTATTTTTCTCGCGTAGTAATATCTGTGTGACTACGCTTCTGGCGCTTCGTTCCGGCACCATTCCTCCCGCGAACATGAAGCTGTGTGCGTAACTATTAATATCTGTGTTCTTTTCTTTTCGTTTTCAATGTCTAATAAATGTGCTGTCTCTAAGAACCATGCTGAGAATATTGAAAAGTAACAACAAATTGGTAGCAGAGCGTGGTTTTGGTTCGTGGTAAATGTTTCGTTAAAATTTCTAAGTGAACTGTGTGACTGAAACGAAACTGCCAGCATGTATAAATTAAATGTCCCTGAGCTGAATGGAACTAATTATTTTATTTGGGCATTGAAAATACAGGCAGCACTGAGTTTGAAAAGATTGGACTCTGTTATCTCCACGGTGAAACCAGATAATCTAAATGAAAAAGATGTAGCAGAATAGAACCAGAAAAATTCTGATGCCGTTTCTTATATTAAGTTATCGTTGTCAGACGAACAGAACTTACAGGTCGCAGCAGAGGAAAATGCAAACATTCTTTGGGATAAAATAAAGTCAACATTTACGGGTCAAGCAGAAGACCGCAAAATAGATGCCGGCAATGAATTGAAAAATTTTCAAATGAAAAGTAATGAATCGGCAAATGATTATGTTGCCAGAGCAAGAGGAATTGCTACGAAGTGTCATTCTTTAGGACTGGATATCACACCTAGGGAGCTCGTTTACTATACAGTGCGCGGACTGAAAGGAAAATTCTCTCAAGTGCGAGAAATTCTCAAAACCCAACGTGACAAGTCAAAGAACGAAATATTAGAAATTTTACTTGAAGAAGAAAATACCTGTTTTTCGCCGACGAGTACTCGCGCAGAAGGAATCAATGCTAGGTAACCGATTTCGGGTATATATCTATTTTGGCGCCAAAGTCGCCAAGTTCTGGGACCTCCGACGCGCCACCTGGACTCTGTCCCATTCAGATGACTAAAACTTTCTTTCTGTTGATGGAACAAACTATGCTGGGAAGCCGAATTGCAGGTTTGTAACAATATAGTAATCGTCAAAAAATTCAAACTAGAGATTTTGACAAATCTCCACGTTTTAGATTTCCCTGAGTTCGAAAAATACATTTTTGGAAAATGTTCATTTGTGACAAAGACAACTCAAAAACACCTTGAACTAAACGATTGAAATTTGGTATACAGTCTTTACACCCAAATGTTGAATAAAATTTGTTTGAAGGAAGCTCGTCTGTTCGAATATAAATTAACATGATAGCTACAAAAAGAAGAGAAATAGATAGATACGATTCGACACATATATTTAACATCTATAGTGATAACACCTGTCAAATTTCGTATCAAATCCAACAAAGGGATTATCGGTGTGTATCTTCAGTAACATGTAAACGCGATACTTCAAAAACGCAACAACTGAAATATATTAAATTTGATAAGTGTGTAGGAACAGGTTGTGAGTAACGCAACTCATCATCGCAAGTCATTGTGGTTCACACGTGAATAAATATTATAAATAATTGTTACTGCTCTGTATTTGTTTAATTGTTATAATTGTTCATGTTTGTTTTTGAAGTAATTGCTGCAAAAATATTTTATATATTTTGTGTTAAATGAAACTGTTTTTTCTGCTGTTGCATCTGGCAACGAGGATTATGTTGTAAAAATAAATGGAACGAGTGAGATGCTCGCCGTTACTTGGAATTGACGTAGTCTTAATTTCTTTAAAACACTTTCAATCGTTGGTCGTAATATCCTAAATAGGAAATGTTTATTTTATGTATCGTGCGTTTGCAATCTGCACTTTAAAACGTAGTCATACGCCGATAAAGTGGTGACTCAGAAACAGAACTGCAATGGCGACCGGCGGAAAACACGAACCGAAACTAAGTGCAACGGATGCTGCATCTAATGGTGAAGTAGCCAAGGTTCGTGTAAAAATTCCTCCATTTTGGACAGAAAAGTCAAAAATTTGGTTTTACCAAGTGGAGGCGCAATTTTCCATTAGTTGGTATTAAATCAGAGGAAACAAAATTTCATTATTTAATTGCGCAGATGGAACCAAGATTTGTTGAAAATTTATGGGATATAGTAACAGATAAATAAATATGGCGCTGCGAAGGAGCGATTGCTGAACACCTTTAAAAAAAGTGAAAATAGACGTATTCAGAAATGGAGTTAGGCGATTTATGGCCAACTCAACAACTTCAAAAAATGCGTAGTTTGGCGACAGATGGGGTTTCGGATAATGTGCTGAAAACTCTTTCTTCAAAAAATGCCGGATTCCATCCGAAATATACTAATCGTCAGCAATGAAGATATCGGGAAACTTGCCGAAATGGCTGACCGTATTGTAGAAATGCATCCGAATCGCGAATTATATGCTGCATCTAGATGTGATATACAGCAGGATAGTGAAATAAATAGTTTACGTTCGCAGATTGTTTCTTTGGAGCGTAAAATTAACCGCTTACAACTTGAACGCGGTCGTTCAAGGAGCAGATGTGCTACTCAAAACAATCGGGGACGCAGCGCGTCTCGTAAACGATTTAATTCTGCTGGTTAGTACTGTTTTTTTCATTATAAATTTGGAGCAAAATGTTATCCTGATAAATGTAAACAACCTTCTGAATGGAAAAATGCCGATTCGGAAAACTCGTATCAGCAGCAGACTTAAGGCGAGTTCTGCTGCAGAAGTAACTTAGGATTGCCATAAATACCGTCTATTTGTCTTTGACAAAACAACGGGTTTGCATTTTCTTGTGGATAGTGGAGCTGATGTCAGCAGTATTCCCAATACGGCAAAACAAATTTCGACTAGCGACTATAAATTATATGCTGCAAATGGAACTGAAATTGAAACATATGGAACGAAAGTATTGACCATTGATTTGGGATTACGTCGTGAATTTCAATGGCCTTTTGTCATAGCAAATATAAAAAAGCCAATTTTAGGAGCAGATTTTCTAAACCGTTTCCATTTGTTAGTTGACGTTAGGAATAAAACATTAATTGATGGAATAACTAACCTCTCTACTCAAAGTAAAGTTGCCCTGCCTTAAACGTCAGTGTAAATGCAATGTACAGTGCTTGTAAATATTCAAATTTATTGTATTTGTACCCATCTATTACAAAAACTAATTTTTTTATTTCTGATGTAAAGCATATTGTAAAACACCACATCGAAACTAGGGGACCACCAGTGTATTCTAAAGCAAGGCGATTAGATCCGAAGAAATTAGAAACTGCTAAACAGGAATTTAAGTTTATGCTGGACAATAATATTATTCGTCCATCTAAATCAGAGTGGGCTAGTCCACTGCATATGGTCTCGAAGAAAGATGGATCTTTCCGACCATGCGGGGACTTGAATGACCAAACGCTTCCAGACAGATATCCAATTCCTAGACTCTTAAGATTTTCAGCACATTTTGCCAAAGTCATATTTTCTAAAATTGACCTTTTTAAGGCCTATTTTCATATTCCTGTTGCAGAGGAGGTCAAGAAAAAAACAGCTATTATTACTCCATTTACGAATTTAACAGAATGAGTTTTGGTTTGCGGAATGATCCGGCAACATTCCAAAGATTTATTCACGAAATATTTCGAAATTTAGACTTTGTGTTCCCATATTTAGATGATGTATTGATTGCCTCTTCTAGTGCAGAAGAACATCGTTCACATCTCAAAATAGTTTTTCAACGCTTAAATGATTACAGGCTTCGCATAAATGTCAGCAAATCAGTTTTCGGAGTTGATTCACTAGAATTTTTGGGCTATAAAATTTCGGCTAAAGGATCAACGCCTCTGCCTGAAAAAGTAAAGGCCATATTAGAGTTTCCATTGCCAAATACCCTTCAAAAATTGCGTACATTTTTGGTTATGCTAAACTTATATCGTCCGTACATAAAAAATGCTGCGGCAACTTAAGCCCCTCTTCATAAATTTTTAAAAGGTGCCAAAAAGAAAGATCAGAGAAAAGTCCCTTGGAGTGAGGAGACTGTAAAACTATTTGAAAAATGCAAAATAGATATAGCAGAAGTTGCAATGCTGTCATATCCAAATTCCGATTATCCTCTGTCTCTTCACACAGACGCATCGGACTTGGCTATAGGAGCAGTTTTGCAACAACACGAACCTTATGGGTTGAAACCTATCGCATTTTTTTTTCAAAAAAGCTAAATGAGGCACAAACTAATTATTCGACGTACGATCGTGAACTTTAGCTATTTGTTTGTCCGTAAAACATTTTAAGCATTATTTAGAAGGTCGAGATTTCCAAATCTTCACTGATCATAAACCTTTGGTTTTTGCTTTTAAACAAACGAACGACAAAGCGTCGCCAAGACAGTTGAGACATTTACAGTATATTTCTCAATTTACCACAAATATATGTTATGTAAATGGTCAGGAAAATATTGTCGCAGATACATTATCGAGAATTTATAATGTTAACCTGCCAATTATAGACTATGATCAAATTGCTGACGCACAAATTGATGTTGACAAACTGAAACAACTGCGACTTTACAGTAAATCCTTGAAATTTAAGCAGTGTCAACTTCCATCCGGAAAATCTTTATGGTGCGACACATCTACATCAAAGGTTAGACCTTTTATTCCAAAGCCTTTCCTTATGCGTAAGTTTCAACAAATCCATTGTCTATCTCACCCCGGAATTCGTACAACAGTTAAAAAATGTCATCACGATTCATTTGGTCTTCACTGAAACAGGAAGTTCGCAACTGGACACAGGCATGTCTACATTGCCAAAAAAATAAAATTTCACGGAATACAAAATCCGAATTTGGAACTTTTAAACCGCCTGATGATCGTTTTAGTGTAATTCATATTGATTTGATTGGGCCGTATTCTCCATCGGATGGATATATCTATTGTCTGACATGCATCGATAGACACACATCTTGGATGGAAGTGGTTCCTTTACGACAGATCACTGCTGAAGTTGTTGCACAAGCTTTTTACGAATGCTGGATAACACGATTTGGAGTACCTTCTCTCGTGGTAACGGATCGAGGAACTCAGTTTACTTCAGAATTATTCAGAAAATTAGCAATCATTTGTGGTGTAAAATTACGGCATACGACGTCTTATCATCCCCAAAGTAATGGAAAGATAGAACGCCTACATCGCACGCTAAAATCAGCTATTAGATGCCACAACTGTATTCGATGGACTGAGTCATTCGTTGCCTATTGTTCTCATGGGTTTACGAGCTTCTCTTCGAGACGACAGTAGTTTTGCAATAGCCGAAATGGTATTTGGTAAGTCTATAAAATTACCTCGTGAGTTTTTTGAAGATTCGAAAACTGTGTCCATTACAGTTATGCAAGCCGTTCTCTGGCATGACAAGTTTATTAGAAAATATAAGAGAAAAGTTTGGTGATATCACTCCCACTAGGTTGTATTTTAGTTTCTTGATGGTGTATATTTTGTCTATTTACTTGTAAATATATTAACAATTTTTATCTTTCAATTTTTAATAATTGTCCCAGAATTAGAAATTTATATTTTATTTTTATAATACATTATTCATTAAAATATTCGTTTTAAGTAATATTGTATACTAGCGGCTTTTGACGACCAGCCAGTTTGCCAGTATTAATTTTCAATTAAATATTTTATATAACTTGGTCTCTTAATAGCTTTTTTTGCAAAATATTTTTAAGCTTCAGATTTTGATAGCTATATAATTCAGACATACTATTATGTAGGCTTTAAATACTTTTGAAAAAAATACTTTTGCTTAAACTTCTTTATTTACACTATATACACTCCTTTAGCGGTGAGTAAGTAGATCATATAATACATGGCTGATTGCGGTTGGCTTTGTTAAGCCTTACAAATTGAAGTCGTTTACAGCTTCTGCGGGGGCTGGGGAGCCGATGCGGGTCAACGATCTAATGAACCCCTGAAAGACTCGACCGGAAGGGCGGGTGAAGGGGTTGCCGTAATTTTAAGATTGCCAAGTGTGGCGTTAAGCGACATTCGCGTGAACATACCACCCGACCGTGCAATGTCTCTCAAAAGTACAAAGACGTTGCTCACAGTACATATAAAAATACAATTAATCTTAAATTGAAAGTTAAATTAACAAATGCAAAATTCAATATGAAAAAATATATACATAAATTCAAAACACATTAAAATACAATGAAGACAATGAATACTACAGAATAACTAAATTCAAACTACTAGATATATAAGTATGCAAAATACAATACAATAAACACAATATAAATGAATATTTAGGTTTCAATTGGTAATATGGCTAATTTCGTAATTGGACGTTTATAAGTCCCTTTGGCTGCTTTAACAAGGCACATTCGAATAATATTATCTTTCCCATAAAAAACCTTGGCAACGCGTCTTAACAACCAAGAATTAAGAGGGACATTGTCGTCTTTGACTACTACCATAGTACCGAAGCTAATATTTCCTTTTGAAAGTACCATTTTGACTTTTGCTGTAAATGATTAAGGTAATCTCTACGCCATCTAAACCAAATATATTGTTATTTTAGTTACCCTTTGCCAACATTTCAAGGCATTATCAGAAAAATCTGTTAAATTTGGTTCAACAATTGTGAAAATAGGTCTACCAACTAAAAAATGTGCTGGGTTTAAAGCTTGCAAGTCATTTGGATCGGAGGAAAGCGGTATTAATGATCGAGAATTTAAAATTCCTTCTATTTGATTTGCTACAGTTAGGAATTCTTCATAAGTAATTTTAAGTTGCCTACAGCTCTTAAAAAATGAATTTAACAGATTTAACTCCTCCTTCCCAAATTGCACCGAAGTGAGCCGATAAGGGAGGAATGAAATTCCAATTAATTTTTTCTGAGCTTAAGTAATCTGCCATCACATTATCTGGATTACTAACTATCTTGTATAGTTTTTTCAACTCATTATGGGCTCCTATAAAATTATGACCATTGTCTGTAAAAATAGTAGAAATTCTGCCTCTTCGTGACATAAATCTTTTTAGTGCAGCTATGAAAGAATCTGATGTTAAATCTGAAACAATTTCAAAATGTACTGCTCTCGTTACAAAACATACAAAAAGTGAGACATGAATTTTTTTGAAGAGGTCCTTTTCTTTGAAACTTATTTTTAATAAAAAACGGACCACAGAAATCTACTCCAATTATATTGAATGGTAACGAAGGATTACAACGTTCTGGGGTTAAATCACCCATTTTTTGAATAGACAGGTGAGGATTATATCGTGAAAAAGTAATATAGTTATGAACAATACTGCGAGCTATATCTCTGCCCCCAATGGGCCAATACATCTGTCTAGTTAAATGAATTAAAGTTTGGCCTCCAATATGAAAATTTTTAAGATGAATACTTTGCATAATTAATTTAGTAAGGATATGAGTTTTAGGTAAAATAATAGGAAATTTTACCTGAAATGGTATGTCGGCATTTCTAAGTCTGCCTCCTACTCTAATTACATTAGAACCTTATTCTAAAAAAGGGGATAAACTTTTTAATTTGCTAGAAGGGCTTACCTGTTTACCACTTGCCAAGTTTTTGAAGTCATCAGCAAGAACATTTTGTTGTATAAGGGAAATTAATTTAAATTCTGCTTCCTCGATTTCCTTTGAGGAGAGCGAACCCTTCATCTTCTTGTTTCTGCAGTTTCCTAGAAATCTGAGGAGAAAACTGAAAACACGTATTAATTTGTCATACCTATTACTAATTTTGAAAAAGTTAGTAAGGAAATCTGAATTTAAAGTCACTAAGGTGTGAGTGGTACTGTCCTTGAGTTCCAATAAAAATTGGTATTCTTGAGATGCATCAATCATTTGTTGGTCAGCAGCGTTCACAGAAACAGGTAGTTCTTGAAGGAAAGTTGGTCCATTCCACCATAAATAGTTGTCAATCAGTTGTTCCGAAACTAGTCCTCTTGATATCACATCTGCGGGGTTTAAAGTGGAGGAAACATGCTGCCAATTGTTGTTCTGCGTCAGTTGTTGTATTTTTCCCACTATATTTGCAACAAATGTCTTGAGACGATGTGGCGGTGTTTGAATCCAGGCTAGGGAAATAGTAGAATCTGTGTACATCACTGTGCTATCAATTTGTAGATGTAAAGCTTTTTCAACCTTGACCTTTAGTTGAGTGGCGAAAAGACATCCACAAAGTTCCAATCAGGGAATGGAAACAGTCTTTAATGGGGAGACTCGAGATTTGTTGCATACAAGTCTAGATGTGACTATATCATTGGCACTGATGCATTGTAGATAAATAACTGCTCCATATGCGGCTTCACTGGCGTCTGAGAAACAATGAAGAATTAATTTTGCAGGATTTTCATTTAAAATCCATCTTGGAATTTTTACTAGGTCAAGAGCCCTAAGGGATTGAACTAAATGGCTCCACTCTTTACCAATGGCTGGAGGAAGGGGGTCGTCAAATGTAAGTTTTTGCAACCACAATTTTTGGAGAAAAATCTTCATTTTAGAGATAACTGGTCCCAGCAGACCCAAGGGGTCGTAGAGTCTGGCAATTGAGAGAACTGTTCGTTTCGGAAGCATAGCTTCATTTTCACACTTGACTGTGAATATGAATAAATCCTTGAAAGGCTTCCAATGCATGCCAAGAGCCTTTGTGACCTGCTCATCTATGGGAAGTGTTTTCTTAATTAGAAGTTGGAAAACTATTTAAAAGTTCCTGTGAGTTTGAAGTCCATTTATGTAAGGACATTCCTGCTCTTGCGAACATATTTATCAGCTGTTGTTGTAGAATTTGAGCAGTTTGGATAACCGGGGCGCCTGTAATTCCATCATCCATCTAAAGATCGCGTAAAACCATTTCCAATGCTAACGGAATGTCCGACGCTTCATCTAAAGCTAATTGTTTAATGGTGCGTATGGCAAGATGAGGTGCACATGAAGTGCCATATGTCACAGTTTTTAATCTAAATGTTACTTCTTGAGTTTTCATCAAACCATAAAATTCGTAAATAGTCTCTTTGATGTGGCACAACTAAAATCTGACGAAACATCTTTTGAATGTCAAATGTAAAGGCAAACTTGTGTGTCCTGAACCTTATTAATTCAAAAATGTCCTCAACAACATCACCTTTACACAATAAATCATTTAATGAAACTCCGTTAGAGCTAGGGGAGCTAGCATTGAAGACTACTCTTAAGGGGGGGGGATGCTTGTAGATCCTTCCCGGTAGACTCCATGATGAGGTAAAAAATAATTGATTTCTGGTAATTCATCTTCCATTACTCTTTCCATGTGACCAAGAGCTTCATATTCCTCAATGAATTCAGAATAGAGCTTTTTCATTTGAGGGGTTTTTGTTTAACCTTTTAATTAAACTGCCTAGACGATTTCGCGCTATTTGTTTTGATTCACCTAGCACAGGAAGATTCTCCTTAATTGGCATTTCCACAATATATCTACCTTCCTCATTGCGTTTGTATGTTTGCTTGAAATGCTTCTCACAATAAACTGAATCTTCACTTAAAGAAAATTTATTTTCATGTAATGTTTCGACTTGCCAAAATCGTTCCATTATTTTTTCTAAGTTATCATTCTGAGTAACAAGACCACAGAATTTATGATTAAATTCTGACTCTCCTTCCTTTGCAGAGCTAGCAATAAATCCGAAACGCGAATTCAGCAAAATCAGATTATCTGAAATATATTTCCCTGGCATTAATATATCAAGAAAGAAAGAAGCTGAAAGTAATATATCAATTGCCCTTTGACCTTGGATCAGCCAAATTGAATCCATCCGGTAAACTTTGTTTTTCTAATTTTTTATTTATTGAAGGAATACATTCAGTAATTTTTGGAATGACGAACAGCTATTGTAAGTATGATTCATCGTTATTTGAAATCTCTGCTAACACTTTTGAATGTAATTGACTCGTTTTTCCATTGATACCGGAAATCGTTACATTATTTTTATATTTTTTAAGAGCTAATTTATTTGCGACTTCTGTGGCGATAAAGGAATTCTGAGACCCAGTGTCACAAATGCCTCGTAAAGGTATTTTCTGACCAGCAGCGTTTTTAATATAAACAATAATAATAAGCAAAATAGATGAATTTGCATTTTTTGTCTTTCGTTGATCTTGCGAACAGAGAGAAGGAGATATTTGTTTGAGCTAAAGCTTTTGAGTTAGAATCGGAAGTATTTTGATAATTACTAGATTTATTTGTTGAGGCTGGTTGCTGTTGTTTTTTATTTCTTGTAAAAGAATCATAATGAAGAAGGCTATTATGAAAGCCAGAACAGATCTTATAACGGTGATTGCTGCGAGAATGATTGGTTTTTTGAGAACCTGATAAGCAATTAGTACAATGAGTACCTTTGATCATATTCAATCTAGACACAGGATTTAATTTTAAAAATGCTTCACATTTAAATAAAGGATGTAAAGACTTATTACATGCGATACACACTTTCTTTGAATCATTTCCTGCAAAAAATGAATGTGATTTTTTTATATGATTCCTGTTGCGGTTTTGTTTTTGTGGTAATGCTACCTTGAATGTTTTCAAGGACAAGACACCTTTTCTCTAAAAATTCAATGAATTCGCGCCATGTAGGTAAATTAGATGACACCAAAGAAAGTCCAAATTGTCTTCTTGATTCTCTATCTAGTTTTTTCATCAAAATATTGATCAATAATGATTCGGAAAAAGAGTTTTGTTCTAAACCCGTAATTTTAAGAGCTCGAACATGTTTAATACAATTGTCCACAAAAGCTCGTAAACCTTTTGCTGAATCGGATTTATGGATTTCTAAAGCTAAAATGTCATTGAAAAGGCTTTGAACGCATAAGCGTTTATTATCAAAACGTTCTTTCAGAGCGCTTTTCAAACTGCTATAGCTCTCTTCTACTGTCACTATTTCTGTGGCTGCACCACTAAGAGTTGATTTTAAATAATATAATTTTTGATTTTCAGTTTATTTATCATTATTGTCAATGATATTTTCAAATTGAATTTTAAAATTCTGCCAGTCTTGGTAATGACCAGAAAACTTAGGCAGCGGAATTTCAGGCAGTCTGAAACTAATGCTTTCTGTTTTGCTTGATGCTTCATTAGAATGAGAATTACAGTTCTAAGCAGATAAAAGTTCATTATTAGAGGCTAATATTTTCTTAAGGCTTATCTCTAGTCTTTCGCACTGTTCTTCTAATTATTCTACCGAATCTTCCAATTCTTGTAATTCGGAATCCTCGGCTGTGACGAAGTACTCTTCTTTAATCTGTTCTAGGTTTCTTTTAATCCTAAGATTATCCAGTTTAGTTTGATACACTATTGAGTCCTTTGAATCATCCGTTTCGATAAAATTCAGCTTTGTTAAAGAGGATTTTATACTACCTCTCTTTCTGTTATGATTTTTGCTCTTTGATCATCAGCCATGATTATTTTTACTAGTAATTCCTCCGGTTGCACGGACCATAAATATGTTGATTCGAAGTGAGCAGTGGACTATACAGGGTGTTCCAAAATTATCTTTACAACTTCAAAAATTCATAACTTCGAACATAAACAAGATATTTACATTCTGTCTTTTGCATGTATTACTGCAACTAATAAAGTTTTTTTTTCAATAGGCTGAACAGTTATAAGTGAAGATGTGGACACCACAACAGAAAGCTCCATGCGTGTCATTGTTCATAGAGACGAAATCAGATACACAGGTTCAACGGAACTTCAGGACAAAATTCCAAAGAGACCCACCATCCAGACCCTCCACCCATGCATGGCACAAAAGCTTCATGCGCACCGGATCAGTATTGCATAAAAGTGGAGCCGGACGACCCAGCACAAGTCCAGAAAATGTGGAGCGAATACGGCAAACATTCCAGCACAATCAGAAAACTTCAATTCGTCAGGCTTCAAGGCAACTCCAAATGCCTACAATCACAATCCACAGGGTTCTTCATAAACAGTTGCGTCTGTATGCCTATAAGTACAGTTGCTGCAGGAACTGTTACCAACAAATTGACCAAAATGTGTGGAATTTGCCGTAGACATGTTACAACGTATTCAGCATGATGAAGATTTCTTGAAAAAGGTGTGTTTCAGTGATGAGGCTACGTCCCATGTGTCTGGTACAAAAAACCGCCACAACGTACGAATTTGGGGTTCTGAAACCCCACATGCAGTAGTCGAGCTTCAACGAGACAGCCCAAAGGTTAATGTGTGGTGTGGGCTTTTGCACAACAAAATCATTGGTCCTTTCTTCTTCATAGAAACCACAGTTAATGTCTGCGTGTACCTGGGTATGCTTCAAAACTTTGCTCTTCCTCAGTTGGAAGAATTACAGCCGATTGTTTACTTCCAACAGGATGGTGCACCACCACACTGGTTGACAGCAGTTCGGGAACACCTCAACGAAACTTTTCCCAACCGATGGATCGTACGGGGTGGCCCAATTCTATGGCCACCAAGGTTTCCGGACATAACACCATCCTCGACTTCTTCTTGTGGGGTTATTTACAGGACATTGTTTACCGTACACCGGTTAATGACATTGGTGACTTGAAACGCCGCATTACACAAGCTTTTACTACAGTCACAGGCGACATGTTACAGCGTACCTGCCTTGAAATTGATTACAGACTGGAAGTGCTTAGGGCCACCAATGGTGCGCATGTTGAAGTGTACTAAAAAAAACTTTATTAGTTGCAGTAATACATGCAAAAGACAGAATATAAATATCTTGTTTATTTTCGAAGTTATGAATTTTTGAAGTTGCAAAGATAATTTTGGAACACCCTGTACTTTTGCTTAAACTCCTTTTGCGGTGAGTAAGTAGATCATATAATACATGGCTGATTGCGGTTGGCTTTGTTAAGCCGTACAAACTGAAGTCGTTTACAGCTTCTGTGGGGGCTGGGGAGCCGATGCGGGTCAACGATCTAATGAACCCCTGAAAGACTCGACCGGAAGGGCGGGTAAAGGGGTTGCCGTAATTTTAAGATTGCCAAGTTTGGCGTTAAGCGACCTTTGCGTGAACAAAGAGTGATATTCAAATTTCATAAATTTGACAGTTTTAGTGATTGATTTAGTTGATGTTAGTTCAACAATTTTTATTTAAAATATTGGTGTCTCAGGAATATTTTGTTAAAAACGATTCCAAGGGCAGAGGATCTATGTAAAAATTTTAAAATTCTTAATTCATAGGAGCATTTATTGACTGAAGTTACATAAAATATAATTAATTTGTTCATTTAGACCATTTTTTTAGCAGATATATACCCAAAATTAGGTAATTTACTCCGATTGGAGTAAATATCTTGTAGATATTAAACTATATTTGCCTTAAATATAACTATTTTATTGAATTAATAATATAGATATTGTAAAACATCATAGAAAACTTTCCCTCCGTTTACTTTTTGGAAAATATCGTATTTCAATTTTTTTTTCCACTTCATATAGAAACGTGCCTTTTACCTTACCCTTTTATGTATTTTTGTTAATAGTTGCAGTAATAGACAATTAGCATTTTCATAATCTAGGCCAATCACTTTTGAGAAACCCCGAGAGATAATTGGCTTCGTAGAGACGGTCGATGAAGGGATCCAAAATCGCCCGTTTGTGTGGAATAGTGATATTGAAATTTTCATAAATCAGTCAGCTTTAATGAATGATTTAGTTGATTGGAGTGCAAATGTTTTTTTACTCAAGTTATTAATGTCTTAAGAATAGTTTATTAAATAGGATTCACAGGGCAGATGCTATAAGTAAATTTTAAAATTCATAATTGTTCAGCATTTATTGACACAATTTATGTAGAATATAATTACTTATTTCACTTAGATCATTTGTTAGCAGATGTATGTCTGTTATTGGATTAATGATTGGAGTAAATGTCTTGTAGATATTAAACCATATTTACCTTAAATAAAACTGTTTCATTTAATTAGTAATATTTGTATTGGAAAAGTTCATAGAAAAAGTTTACTTGCATTTACTTTTCAAAAAACATTGTAATTCATATTTATTTAATTTCATACAAACACGATCAGAAAATTACATTTTCCAAGATTTAATTCTCAGTAACAGTTAACGTATATTTGAATTTCAACTTTTATCAATGTGGTGGCAACATGTTGATAAAAGTTAATTTTTTTCTCATGCACGTGAAACGTGCTCGTGTAAAATGTTTAAATTTTTATTTTATTTTATGGGAAATAAATTGTTGAAAAATATAATTAAAATATTTATTTAAAAATTCATTAAAAATAGAAAATTAATTTGTAGGTAAAAACATTGATATCATTAAAAAGATAATTTTTTGGACTTCAATTTGATGTAAAAATCATTTTTGTGCGATAATATTTTCGGAAGTTATTGCAAAAAACACCAAAATGTCACTTAATTTTTAATTAATAAAAATTCTAATTGAAAATTCAAAAAATAGCTCCCAGGTACACCTTCCCGACCTCCAATGTATATATGTGCCAAATTTGGTAACTGTAGGCCAAACAGTCTGGCCTGTAGAGCGCCAATACACACACATTGAGCTTTATAATAAGTATAGATTATGTAATTCTTGATTTTAATTTTGAGGCTTGTGATGAATCATTGTTCATCGCGGGCCAATAAGTATGCTGCAAGTTAGAATGAAACAAGATAGGTGACACTATTTTGTGTCACAAATATATTTTAAATTGTTGTTACTCAAGGAGATACCGTGAAAAACGGACGCAAGTCTTGATAAGTTGAATTTATATGCGCTTGTCTTTTCCGTCTATTTCAGAATTGTTTCGTGTGTCATAAAATAAACCATATTCATTTGAAAACTTGCAAACCTGATAAAACACAAGCATGGCATCACCCATTGATACAACTGAGATCTTGAACCCTCATATAGTAATGCACAAATATTTGGAAATGATAATTTTTCTATTTTAAATAAATTTGTATTTCTAAAATAATTGTTACCATTTACATTTGTCATCAGCTTTCCAAATTTCAAAATATGTCAACAAATTCTGTTGACAGAAATATGAAACATAGATATATTATGTATGTATGAACTTTTACTAATTATGAACATTTTTCTAATTGACATTTTTTACACTTAGGGTGAAATATAAATTTTTTTTTTTTACTATCAATTACTTTACTAATACTCTTCAGAAATTCATATAACTGTTCCAAGTTATTTACAGATCCATTGTAACTGACAATATAAAAAAGTGCAATATTAAGGGAAATAAACGTATTTTCTACTTTTTAGGGCATCTTGTTTAACTTACGTATGTCTAAAATGTGGATATATATCGTTTTTTTACAACAGAGAACTTCATTATATTTTTTTCACACCAAACTTCACACTTAAACTGCATAATCATTACATATTTTCACAGCTATGCAATGACATTGCATATTTTGACAGCTATGTAATGGCATTACATATTTTGACAGCTACAACAAAGTTTGATTGTGGAAAAGTTCTATTGATTCCACATAGTAGTTTTCGGCTGCTTCTCTTTCAAATATGGAAAGTGAAAAGGAGTATTTTCGGCATCTTTTACATTTTTACTATACGAAAGGTAAACATGTTATTAAGGCAAGAAAAAAAAAATCCTTTTCATGGAGAAGATGTATTGACAGAACGCCAGTGGCAAGACTGGTTTGCAAAATTTCGATCGATCAATTTTGATGTTGAAGATGCACTGCATTCTGGAAGGCTAGTTGAAGCTGTTGAAGATGCATGCATTAAATGATGCAAATCAGCAAATAACAACTTATGATATCACTGAGAAATTAAATTTATTGAATTCTACAGTTCATGGTAATTCGAAATGCTTAGGTTTAGCGACATAGGAGTTCCTCGTGTTCTTACGAAAAGAAATCTGTGTCGCCACGTTGACGGCTGTATTTGCTTCGCAAATGTCAAGAAAATGATCCATTTTTGAAGCACGTCAGCACTGGGTACGAGAAGTGGGTTGTCTACTACAATGTTAAATGCAAGAGATCATGGAGTAAAAAATATAAACCCACCCAAGCCCTTCAAAGACCAATATTCATAAAAAAAATTAAAAAATGCTTCTGTTTGTTAAGACTTCAAAGGATTTTTTTTTTCGTCTTTTATTATTATTTGAGTTTCTACCGGACAACACAGTGATCAATTCTGAAGTGATCCATCATCAGCTCGGCAAACTGAAAGATTTACTTGAATGGAATTCATCAATAGAGAAAGTGTAATGTTCCACTAAGATAATGCGAGACTTCATACAAGTTTGAAGACTTGCTAAAAGCTTTTACAGCTTGGAAGGATTATACAGCCACACCCACCATATATTCTCCGGATCTTGTACCTTCTGATTATTATTTATTACGGTCTTCACAAAATTTTTTAGATGGTAAAACCTTTACTTCTAACGAGGAAGTAAATAGTCACCTGGATCAGTTTTTTGCCAGCAAAGAACAAACATTTTATGAGTATAAAATCATGCTACTGGCAAAAAAAAAAAAAAAAAAAATGATAAAAGATATTGAACCAGAATGGTCAATATAGAATTCAATAAAATATTTATTCACTATAAGAAAATCGTCTTTTAAAAAAATCGCAATTTTATCTGTTTTATAATTTTCCCACAATTATTTAAATATTAATTAAAGTACATTTTTTATGGATTATCTCATATATGCTTCTATAAAAAATAGATACATCAAAATATATCAATAAGTTGCTTAACAACTGTTAGAGCACTGTTATGCAAAAATACACAAATTTTATATTAAAAGGCTCAATATAAACGTGTAATAATATATTTATTGAATACATCATATTCATATAAAATTTAGAATAATGCACAAAATGGTTGCTTTTATAATGAATTAAATAATAAACTCCATTAAATAAAAATTAATAGAAATATAATTTGATTTTTTTGCACTCTGTGAATATATACCATATTATTCATTTTTTTTTTCAAAAAATTATCATGCAAAAAGTCATTACATAAATACAATAAAAAATTTTATATTCATTTAGAAGCACTTCATAGATACTGATGAAAATTGTTACAAAAATCAACAAAAAATATACTCATTTCATCAAGAAAAAAAATATAATCAAGAAATTTAATCAGTCATTAATTAAATTTAATCGAAATAAATTCAAGAAAACATAATTAAATGCATGCATTTGTTCAGATTAAAGTTAGTTAAAATTGATTAGAGATTCAATACTCCAAAACAAGAAAAATCACAGTTACCTCAATCATACAATATTAACAATATGTTATAACTGACTTGAAATGATATTTCTCAGAACAAACAGTTCGTAAGATCATTCATTTTTAATAATTAAGATCATCATTATTAATACAGAACTGAAACAAATTATTATATAGAGAATTTTAATTAATTTATAGAAATGAGTAATTTACTTTCCTTCATACAAGGTTTCTTTCACACTTTCAATGATTGTCTAATGTCATCTGCGTATCTGTCAAAATGGATCTATTTTCGATCCATTTTTCTGGAAATAAAATTATTAATCATTTCACATTATTTAGTTATATTAACATTCCGTTTTGAAGCAACATAGCACAGTATAATTTTTTTTTCAGCCCATAATTCGCCAAATGTTGCAATTTCCAAAATTTTAGGTGCAATCATAAATCAAAAACTGAATTCTTCTCGAACAAAATTTCATTTTATGCAGGCTTTCAATATGGCAGCCATTTGGCGAGTATTTTAACGGTTGGCAGAAGTTTTCTAAACTTGTTGACAAGAAACATACTCCAACACAAAAATTTTTAATTAAATATTTCACATTTCATTATGATTGCAGAAATTATACTGAAAAAACTGGTAGATAGAAAAATTTTAGTCATGGAAATTGACAAAATGAAAATTAAATTATCTTGATATGCTAACTACATAAGAAACTACATAAATTTCAGTTTTAAAGGAAAATAAAATACAAATATGGACACACCACTCCTTTTTGGAATCAAAATCTTGTTTAAGAAACCTTGTTTGAAGCAATTATAATTCCAGTAAGATAAGTAACCATAAAACATACTAAATTTTTGAAGAATGCCAGAAAAGTATTGAATAAAGAAAAATGAATGTGCTGACACTCAACAAGTTCAGTGAAGAAAAAGTTTACAGTTAAAGGGGGAAAAAAGTTATATTCACTTGTCTATTTTATGGAATAAATATAAGGTTATTTGATAACTGACAATACAGCAAAAATTTAATATCATAATTTTAATATTTACAAAAATATAAATCTGAAAAACATCTTAATCAACAATTCTTCTCGATTTATAAACATGTAATAACACTAAAATTACAAAAACTTATAAACTAAAAAAGTGTCTTAGTCATCAAAATTTCCATTTGAATAATAATGATAATTTTTGTACATAAATATCTACTTTAAAACAATTACATCACAGATCAAACTTCAAACTGCACATCAATCAATGGCAATAAGAAAAATGGAATGATTCATCACTTAAAAAATGCATTTTTTCTTCTATTCAAATCTAAGATAATAAAACATTAAAAAATCAAAAGACAAAAAAAAACATTACAATTGTACATAGGAGTGTCTAATAACATATAATGCAGCATAAATAATAGCAGAGCTTAACTATTTTGTATCAAATATTATGAATCATCTACATAAAAATTGCTGTTATTTTCATAATGTACAAAATTCTTATGATTGCTAGGCTCCATATAGAAACTGAAACTGTACATTTGAAAGGGAGTGGTATAAGGGTTCTCAACCTTCTCAACCCATTCACTGCCATTTACGAGATATCTCGTAGGTAACTGCTGTAAAATTAAGCATTTATAAATTTCGATGACAGTGAATGGATTAAATTTTGTACCACATAAATAATACATGCATCATTATAAAAACATTATTCAATTAAGAATCAATACATTTTAAATGATATTTATAAACAAAGAATAAAACATTTTAAATTTATATTATTCAATTATAATTGTAAATAAAAATCTTAAATTATAAAGAAATATATATTATGATGATATATATGAAATATATATTATTATAATGAAATATATATTATTAATAATATTATTATATGAGGAAATAATATATAATAGCAAAGGGGAAATAATAATACTTCAAAAATTATTATTGTTGTTGAGAATTAAAATATTTGAACTTGCCTTTTTGTATGAATTTTGATATGTTCAGTTTTATCTTATAAGTAAGACCCAAGCTGTATTTATATCATAAGTTTAATTTTAATTAATAGCATGGCTGAAAATCAAGTTTCATAAAGATATGATGTGTAGAAAGGCATTGAAATTTTTATTTCTTTTGATAAAAATAAAATAGTATTTAATTCATTTTAATTAAAAATTTCATAAGTAATCATTATTGAATAATCATGAGATTTATGTCAAGTGAAATATATAAAAATTGATATATTTCTTAAACTGAAAACTTATCAAGCACCATATTTTATGATATGGAGAATGTGGGCACCAGAAAAAGAAAAAAAAAATGTATATTTATTGGAATATAAATATTAAAACAAAATGCAAAATGGATTATCATTTTTAATTCTTCAAAATATTTTTATGTATTTTAAAACTGTAACCCCAAAAATAATATAATGTACCATTAATGGTACAAATGTCATAGGTTAAGAACCCCTGGAAAAATACTGCTAATGAAACTACCAAGCAATTGTTACAGATACATAGCAAATTTAATATATGAATGGCAAGAAAGTATAAGTCACAAAATTGACTTCAAAAATTTGTGAGGAAATTATTTACCATAAAATGGCTATTGAATTTCAAAAGTGAAATGTTATTGTACAATGGTTTTAATATGTGTTGCTTAATTATATTATTCATCTCTACATCATTTACATTTACTATGACAAAATTTGCTTCATGTAATCTTGCTTACACTTTATTTAAAATAATAGATTTCTTTGGGTATTTTATCTTTATTAAAATAAAAATTGTGTAGTCACCCATAGTAAAAGAACTATCAGTAGTTTTAAATAAAAAATAATATTGCAGGCTGGAATTTATAAGCACAGCGAAGAAAATATTTATGAATTTGAAATATTTATAATGAACATTCATTATGAAATAGCAATCAATGAATAGCATCGATTTGGAATCACCCAAAGGATTGTTTTTTAATTTTATTTTTCATATCAAAATTCCATCATCATTATTATATATGCTTTTGTGGCATGTAATTTTTGGTTAAAATTTATGATTTTTGTTTAAAATTTATAATTTTTGTTGTAATTAACCACTACATAATTCACATTAATTATTTTTTCACAGTGGATGACTACACATTTGTAATTTCTAATTTTTATATAACATCATCTCAACATCTACATTAACATGATTTAATGGTAAATGGCTATGTTACTTTTGAATATTTATTTTAATAGTCATATATATTTCCACAAGATTTTAAGAAATTTAAGAGTTAAACAAATATAACCTATTTCCTGAGCTCTACTATCTTTATTTAATTATACTGCTTTTCATCACTCACACAAAACAGATAAAAGTTCAAGGACGTGACGATAAAGATGGACTTATATTTAAAAACTTCAATGTTAGACAACACTAATATTTAAAAAAAAGAAGAAAAAATAAAACACGATAAAACAAAAAGACTAGCATATTTTTTTTCTGGTGACTTCATAAAAAGTGCCTTAGGAAGTTGTCACTTTTTCAAAACATTGCTTGCGATAGCTATCGATTTCTTGCGAGAGATTTATTCTATAATCAAACTGAGAAATTAGAAATTGTTGTGTGTACAAAGTTCCCTGAAACTGCTCGAATGTAATGGCCCATTCTTTCTGTGCCTGATCATCAGCAGATTCACAGTTTGCAGCTTTGTCAATGACTGACTTGGAGCGAACTGGGATGGACATGCTTTGGCTATTGTCAGATTCACTGTCAGGTGACACCATTTCCGGTACTTCCGACTTGGGGGACAATTCCACCGGAAGACTTTGAGTTCTGGTACTATGATTGTCTTCATAAAGTTCCATTTCTTCGAGAGTTTGTACAACAGCACCAAGTTCTCCAATTTGTAGTAATAAAGTACCTTTTAAAATTTCAGATTAAAAAAAATTGTTATTCAGATATGTCTATGTTAAAATGCTTTCACAACAGCATTGTTTAAAATGCTACAGAAAAATAAAATAAACAATAAATAGCAGAAGCAGATTTCTGATAAGACAGATTAGGCTAGGACTCTAGGACCTAGAGGGGAGCAAGTACATCAAGATAAAATTAAAATTATCAGCATAAATATCTAATAAATAAATCTGTAAAATATGTTATAAAAAATTAGGATAATATTAGCATTTTGTCGAATATAATTGAACAGGATTGCATCTGATTATCAAGTACTTCGATATACAAGCCTTTATAAACATAAAGCTTAAAAAGTGTAATTAATAGTGTATAAACATGATTGTTGTTCAGTCATGAGTCATAATAAATAAATGAAAGCATATTCATAAAATTAATAAAATCTATAATAATTCATTGCCATTCTAATTAAGTTAAAAATGAAATGAAATGTGAAAATACATAATGACCAGTTCATCAAAAGAGATGCCTCACAATGCACACTGCCTAGAATTGCAAACTGTCTCAATTTGCCAATGACTAAGATGCCATATTTTTTTAAGTATTAATGTAAATATTTTAATAAAACTTATGATAAAAACTTGTGCAAATGAAAAAATAAACATTAAAATCTGTGTGGAAGATTCTTATTATTATAGCAACTAAGTTTCAAATGAATTTATTATTATAACAATTATTTAACATACAGTAATGAGTAAAAGTTATAGCTAGTTAATTCATCACCATCACATGGATAATAACTGCCTTGCCTTCTTAATGATAGCGTTAGATGCCCCCCCCCCTCAAATCCTGGCTTTTATTTGATTCAACTAGTTCAATTAGCCCTTTTTATGGTAAAAGCATAAAGTCTGATCAAGCAGTGTCAGTCATTTAATTGTTTATAACAAATTATTTTTTCATTTTAATAATTATAATAAGATAACAAAATATTATTAATTTGTTTAAAATTATAATAATATAATGACAAATTTGACTCCAAATAAGATTACAATCAAGGATAAAAATTCAGTTTAAATAACTGTTAAGTAAGTAGTTTAAATAGTTTATTTTGTGGAAGTCGAAGTAAGTATTGATGATGAAGCAGCATATATTTAAAAATAAATAAATAAATAAAATAAAAGTATTTTGGTTTGGGTTTTTCAAATCAAGGATTTACACATTTTCCCAAGAATGGTGGGAAAATCTACTAATAAATCTGTCAATAAAGGGTGTACAGCAAAGCCAGTATGATAGTTTTTATGATGCATGAAAAACATGCCAGCTCAAATTTTCTTTTTGGTATGTATAAAATATTTATGGGCAATTCCTATTTTTTCAATTAACCTTTTTTTTCACTAAAACACATGGCTAGATTACTGTTGAATAGCATCCTTATGAATTTGGATGTTCCAAATATTTGTTATTCTTTTTCAAGTCATATAAAAAGTTGTCTGCATGATGTAAAATATAAGTGTTTATTGCTGCAGCAACTTTTTCTACTTACCTACTTTTTCCCATTCCCTAGTAAACTTGCTCAATCAAAAAAAGTCACACTTATAGAAAACAGCTAAGACTTAATTTTCTGCTTGTTGTTTTATAATTAACAAATTTAGTATCCAGCTTTGTGTGATTTGTTTTTCTAATCTTAATAGCATGGTTTATATATAATTAAGCATACTTTCAAAAGTGTAAATTAAAAAAACAATTTTTTTCCCATTCTTACCAACAGTTGCTATGCAATGATATATTCTCTGTTCTTCTGTATGCATTACAAACATATCATACATGGACTTCCACAGATCAATAAATTTTTCCTACAATTGAAAAAAAGTAAACAATTGTAAAACAAATAAGATGGGTGTATAACTGATTGTTGAAAGTAGCTAGTGTGTAAATAAAATATACTAGTCACTTTCCATTTATGGGCCATACTTTAAAATATACTAATATATCATAAAATATACTAGTCATAAATAAAGTATACTAAGTATACAAAATTACCGCTCTTTCGAAACAGAACTGTAACTAAAAGTACAATGAAGCAAAAACAAGAATCGCAATTCATATAATACTTCTTTGAATATCAAATTTGACTATTCTAATTCTTCACTTTCATACACCAACTTTTTAGAACAATTCTTGAAAAATTACATGATTCCAAAAATGCTGAAATCTATGTTTCATAAGAAATGTGTCAAGTTATTACACAAGTATTTTATACAAAATATAAAAAAAAGCTCATTTAAACAAACAAAAGAAAACTGTATGCAAAAATTGAAAAGAAAAATGGATATTATTCTCGTGTATTCACTATTATACTAGCCTGTATTCAATAAAAACATAACATATGAGTTTAAAATATCAATGTTATACACTTGGACACTTGGGGGGGGGGGGGAATACATGTTTTTTTTATATATAAATATTTATTTATATTCAGAATTAACTAATAAAAAAATAGAAGAAAACAGTATGGTTAGTGACGAGAAATATTTATACATTAAATATATAATATTTTAACAAAAACGTTAAAACACTTACTTGAGACATTTTTGGCAAGGTTAGATCTGTGCTAAACAAGAATTTTTTAAGCTCTTTAGCACTGTAAACTTCTGAAAAGATAAAATGCATTTAAAAAATTGCATTCATAACATCTCTGATTAAAGAATAAAGTCTCTCAAAATTTCCATTTTTATTCGTATATAAAAAAAAATTTCAAAAAGTATGATTAAGAAATAAAATTATCCTATTCATTAAAAATAGACTAAATTTTTTTAAAAATTAATGAACACTAGTTTTTATTTTATAACAAAGTCACTTTTAAACAGTAATGTGGGTGGTACGAAAAAAAAATCTGAAATCATATACAAATTCAAAACCAAAAATATAATAAAAATCAGCTATTAACATTTAAAAAATATTTGTTTAATGAATTACATTTCTGTTATGAAAATCATATATACAAGAGCAATACAACATTTCTAAATAGATTAAATTAATGTAATTGAGTTTTTATATTTAGTTGTTTACTTCATATTGCTGAATTTTCAGGGATAAATAACAAAAGACTTAAGAGATGTTTTAATTAAGTTAAGATTAAGTGTCTTTGGGTTTTTCTATTAAACATAATAATAATTTTTAAAAATTCAAATGTCTAGAAAATATTTCATTGATATTGAAATTTTGATTTTGATAGGACTTTAAAAAAATCATCAATGTCATTTTCTTGAACTACAGAATATCATAGACTTTTCCACATTTTCCACATTAAAAAGTACTTTTTTTCAAAAATCATTTTTGATTCTATAAAATATGAAAATTACAGAATGAAGTTTCTAAACAAAGAAGACTTAAATCATTATCTCAATGAGGAAAGTGCAGAAGTCTTTAAAAAAAACATAATAAAATAAGCATACCGATCACTGAATTTGAGTAAGATGGATGTTCAAAAGATGACTGTACAGAATCCACTTCACTAGTTGTAGCATTGCTTTCAATACTACTGAAGAATTCTTCAGCTTCAGCAGCTTCTTCTGGTTCACCTAGAGGTGCATAAAAAATAATAAATAAATGCTATATTAAAAATTAATTTTATTCCTTAAATTTGCTGTCAATAAAATCTGTTCAATTTAAAAATATTGAAATCCTTTTTTTTCTTTTTTTACAAATTGGGAAATTAAAACATTAGAATATTTTGTTTCACTTGGTTTGATTTTTTTTAATCATGCAATATTTCTAATTATTTATTCACAGACAAAAGAATAAGAGTAATGTATGTCCAACTCACAAATTTTTTTTTCATAAACAGGCATTTTGCATTAGTAAATAATCATAGACAAAGAAGTATTAATCATATAAAATATTAAGATAGTTCAAGCTCAGATTAATAATTGATGATTCATACTTACCAGAAAGTGAAGTAGTTTCACTTTTTACATCAGGTGAACTAATTAAATGACTCAAGTAAAACATTTTTAGTTTCATTTCAACATCACTACGACAAACTATGGCAAGAAACTGTAGAAATTCTAAAAAGCTCAGCATATTGTCTTGGTTGTCATCAATTAGCTGCAAGAAAAATGTAATAAAGCAAAATTTATTACAAATCATTAAGCTATTATCATTAATAATGCTTTCCTTTAATAATAAAAGCAAAAAGTGTCACATCGTCAATCTTATCTTTCATCAAGGATAAATAATTAATCAAACTAATTATAAATAATCCGATAAATTATTTTAAAAGATGAAATATAATTTCCCAATACATTTTCTTAAAAGTTTTATCCCAAATTAATGCACGTGTTTTCATGATCATTTATTAATTTTGGGCAAGTACACTTTTATAATTTATAAAAATTGTAATTGAATATTTTTAAAAAGAACTTAGTCAGAAGTTTCCTATGAATTAACATTGTATTTGAAAATCAGTACATTTCAGAGAGCAAGTTATTTTAAATATTTGTTAGTATTCTGTTCATTATAGATTTTTTTTTTTTTTGCAATGTAATCTACCTTTAAGCATCCTGAATTCTCTTATTTAATAGCAAAAAAAAATCCCAATGATAAGTTTAAAGACAAATGGAGTGATTTTTGTAAAAATGATGAAAATAAAATATACCAAAGTTTATAAATTTTGATGTACTAATAGAATTACTAGTGATATATCCTTAACCTCAGAAGCTACTGCACCCCTCTTCTGTGGTTACTGGGACACGGCATCATCATCATCACTAGTGACATTGACATTTTATGACAGTATATAACAATCGCATAAAATATGAGAGCAGATGTTGTTTAACTAAAGCGTTTTAATTCATTAAAATGTTTTGACAAAGATGATACTTGACATTTTGACATTAAAGTTAAAAATTTTTCCTGAATATAGATGGTTTGAGCAAGAAAGTATTAAAATATAAACAAAATAGCAATAATAATTCTTTCTTGCAAATAAATCATTTTTAACAGAGCATCTAAGAAGTGAAAAAAATTTTCCCTATTAAAATAATCTACAGATGCAAAATAATAATTATCTCATTATTAACACTATGCTGTCCACACGACTGATTGGAATTTCTTTGTATGGCACCGGTAAGACTTCTGTTGATGGTACGGTTTTGTGAGATTTTGTGTAGAAATTTTAATGTTTATAATATAGATAATAATTAATAATAAATATTAAATAAAATAAAAAAAAATTGTAAAATAAAAATTTATGTGTTACTAATATGGCATCACTAGATGACAAACTGTTAACCAAATGTCTCTTATTCATCATAAATTTTAAAAAAAAGGTTGAAGCTTTGATGCTAAACTGCAATATGCTTTTCTAATTCTATAAATACTGTACTTAGTTTCAAGCTATGTATAATTTTTTTAATGTCAACATTCATAATAAATAATGTAGGTTACATAATATCCTCCAAGATCATAAAAACAGTATTTTTAAAAGTCAGTGAGTCACTTCAATTTATCCAATTGCATAATTTTATAATTCCAAAAGACATGACATAATCAGATGGAAGATCTTTAAGCTATACAAAATCAGGTGTCAAATCTAAGAAAGCTTTTTCTATTTGCATGTACATATAAACCAATGGGTTATTAATAGTTTAAATATAAAGGGCAAAAAATTTAAAAGGTAATGAAAATTTTTAAAACACGTTATGATACTAAGAAAGTAATAAAATAATTTTGGAAAACAACTTTTAACAATTATGCACTTTTTTTTTTTTTTTTTTTGCACTAACAATTCTGCATGTTAGGAACTAAACAATTTCTTATTGGGAAAATGAATTTTTACCTGAAAGATGCGAGCACAAAGAACTTTAGCATTTTCTCCTCGTCCCCAAGGTGGCAGAAGGTTAAAAAATATTCTAAAAACATCATAATCTATCAGGCACTGTTCATAAAATGGAATCGACGGATCATACTTTTCATTCCCATTACAAATAACTGTAGGACTCCAATACCTCTGCTGAAGCTGCTCTTCCTAAAAGAAATAACAAGCAAATTAATTACAATTTTTAAAAAAATTCAATATAAATCAATAATTAAAAAAATGCTTCTGTTTAATTATTAATATCATAAATATGTCTTAAAGTAGAGCTTTCCCAAAATTTCAGTTCTGGAGTTACTGTTAATAACGTTAAATATCCTACTAATTATGAGATTCACATACTTATTACATTTTATTTCAAAATAAGTGAAAAACTGAAAATTTAGGTTAAAAAATAATCATGAATTGCACTAAAAAATTAACTTTTTTTAAATGGATAAATAGAAATAATTTTGGAAAAATTTAGTATAAATTAAAATTAAAATGAAATTATAATAAATTCTTTAACTCTCTTTATAATAAAATATTTTCATTTTGTTGTGAATGAGAAGGAGAATTAACCTTCCAAAGCCGATAAATTGTATTTTTTGATATGCAATTGAATTTTTGGCTCGAAAAGTATTTTAGCTTCACTGTTTCAATAAAAACTAATTGTTTACTTTAATTAAAATTTTGAAAATTAAAAAGAAACTATTAATAATTTCTTTGAGCTCCTTATGATAAATATGTCCTTTTTTTTTTTTTAATTTTTAAGACAAACAAGCAAATTTCCAAAGTAAACAAATTATATTCTTTGATATGAAATTGAATTGGTAATCTGAAAAGATTTTAGCTTCACTGTTTCATATAAATTCAGTTTTAATTTAATTAAAATAATTTAAAATTAAAATGAAGATACTGATAATTTTTTTTAACTTTCCTTATAATAAAATATTTTTATTTCTTAATTATTAAAAAAGAGAAGTAAAATTCCTAATAAAATTAATTATACTCTTTGATATTTAAACAAATTTATGACCTGAAAATTCATAAAAAATTATTTTAGTTTCATTTTTTTAAAGAAAATGTAAAGATAAATTAGTCTGCATTCAAAACTGGGCTAGTTTATCAATACCAAATTCAAAGCTGGAATTCAAAAAGTGGTTAAACTATATATATATATATATATATATATATATATATATATATATATATATATATATATATATATAATCAAAAATTAAATGGAATATTTTCAATATTCAATTCAATCAAGTTACTTTAAACATCAAAAGATGCATCATAAAAC